>JAUMTS010085895.1:0-10500 GCA_032273385.1 Ophiopholis aculeata | reverse complement strand
TTTCACAAAATAAATCTTCATTGAAAAGTCATTTCTGATGACGTCAGAAGTAACCCTTCATGATATTTATAAATACACAGAATATTTTTTGCAGGTTCATTCTTAAATAAGGAATGCAAAATTTGATTCGATAATTTACGGTAAAAAAAACATACTAGTTGGAGACCCCTTAATGTTGAGAGTTACAGGCCAACACACGGCTATAATACCTTGAGTTCATTTATTCGTACGCATTGAAACCGCCAAGTTGTATATAGATCTACAAACCAGCCAAAATTACAGAGTACACAGCAACAAGCATTGCCAATGAATGATACTAACTAATATAATGAATACATCATTAAATAGTCAATTGTAGTTACTGATACAAGTGACCATTTCCGTACCACGTTGTCAACTTACCTAGGGTATAAAAATGCTTCCTATAGCCAAATAAAAGTCATATTCAAGACAAATCATACTAATGATAATATCACTGAACAGAAACTATCGGAGGTTGATTAGCATTCGATTTTAGAGGACAACAATGCAGATGGCTTTTATGATAAATTTATTGTAACTTTTGACAAATTATACAACGAATGTATCTTACTGAAAAAATGTGATGGTAACAGAAAAAAGGAACCAATATTTCCGTGGATTACAGAACGTCTTCTGAAGAGTACAAACAAGAAAAATAAATTGTTCAAACATAGTCTGAACTCCTCTAGCAAAAAACGACTCCAGAAGTTTAAAACCTATAAAAACAAACCATGCTTATACGCAAATCAAAACGGTTTACTTCTACTCAAAATTTGAACATGCGAAAAACTTTATGAGACAAACTTAGAAGAACAAAACCTATTACAATTATCTCAGCGATATAAAGACTAGTAATATGTTTTTAACCTATTGTTGAAGAAACGTTATAAAGATAATTTATCAGTTTTATCCAAACGAAGCTAAGGTGCCGGTAATGACAACATAGGCAACTTCATTTAACTCAAATGAATCTGAGGGAAAGGATATTGTACGTTCCGCAAGGATCGTTATTGGGTCCCCGGTGTTTATACTTTATGTTAATGACACGGAATAGTGATGTCACAACTCGACTGTATCAATGAAGCATTAAACTTGAGTCTGCAGTTGGTTCAAAGCTAACAAGTTATTAGTGAATGCTAACAAAACTACCTATATGACTGCACCTCTCATGGTATCAAATGTTGATTCTCATATTAAAGCTATTTTAGACAGTACTATTTTGGAAAGGGTACAACATACTAAATTCTTAGGTGTGTTAATCGATGATTGCCTTACATGGAAACATCACATTAATTGTGAGTCCAAAACAATTGCTAGAAATATTGGTGTCATGAACAAACTTAAGCACTCTGTTCCAACCCGTATATTACACACACACACATTGTGTCGTAACCTTACATGCCTTACCTGAATTGTTTAAATAAATTTCTAACGCTGTATTATGTTAGGATATTCCAGAATGTTGAATTTTTTGAAAAGCAATGGGATTTTTCCAAGCTGCCTTAAACTAAATGTGTGTGAGATTTCCCAGTCCACTTACAACAAAATCAACCCAATCTGCTCCTCATGTCATCTTTGGGTGTCTCTTAGAGACAGGAAAAGTTTCCCAAATTTCCCATGACAATATCTTACGGACTTACCTTTTGAGAATATAGGAAAGAGCCCTTTGAATAATAACAACCATCCTGATAGCACGTTTGAAGCGTTGCCTTGCCTGAAACAAGAAATGAGATCAAATAATTTGAATTATAAAGATTTATAGAAGTTATTTCTTTAACAAGTAGTTTGATAAAAATATAAAGAGACATCGGCGGCAGTGCAGCTACCGGCAATTGCGTACATATCGTTCCAATTTCTGATCCGAGATCTTGTTGCCCAAAAGGCAATAACATCGAACATTTTTCTAGATTTTTCCAAGAAAAAATCGACCCCACGGTGACCTACCAATGCCCTCTCCATTTCATGCTCAGTGTCCAAACTATCACCAGTTACTGTCGAATTTGATTCCGAAGCATTCCGAGGTTTCCGTCGTAGACGCGACCATGTACCAGCAACCCGACTGCTGTTTCTTCGACCCAAGAAGAGAGAAGCGTCTGACATCACTGTAATAGACGATCTTCGTCGTGCTAATAACGAATCACGTCTACCAAATAATGAATCCCTTCGTGTTAATGGATCCATTTGGTGAAAACAATCAAACAATCAATCGATCCAATATAAAAATCAATCAGTGCAATTATGAAAATCGATAGAAGCAATTATAAATCTCAATCAATGTAATTATAACTGCGAGGCTGTAACCATTGTGTTTTGGGACTCCAAGGAAACGAAGACAAGAATGTTTTATCGCTACCAAAGTACCAAAGCTAAAGAATGGAGTGACTACAGTAGCTGCTTATTGTAAAACATGGTAAATGGTATATCTGGATGGTGTATTCAAATTAAATCTTCGTTTTCATTCCTCACAAAAAAAAGTCCGAATTTTATAACTAAACCGATTACAGAGAGTGTATGTTAAACCAATGTCAAAGAGGTTTGCCCTCATTGGTAGTCATGTAACAGTAAGTCAGAAAAGCTTTTGGTAGTTGTTATCTTAGGTAGGTGCATGGTTTAAGCGATGCCAACCCTCAAGAAGGCAGCTATTTAAGCTAGAAATGATCTTATATCAGATAATGACAGCGATATGTCAATAATTAGTTGATTACAACATTATCAGGTAAATAGGTTGTAATGCTAAGCTGCAGTACAGAAGTCTTGACAGTTTTCATTACAATCTTACACTACAAGTGTGTGTGCTCTTGTATAAATATGAGGAGCTTATCGGACCTAATCGAGACAAGAATATGGTCGCTATGATTTGGTCTTATCAAAATTGACGCTAATAACTACATGAATTGCGAAAGCACGTCGTCTTTATAAGTAAGGTGTTTCTCTCAGTTTATAACTTAAGGCAAGGTTGTGGGTTCGAATCCTTTCAATGCCAATGCACTGCCTCCTTGCCGTTTATATTACTAATCCAACAAGTGTGATGCACAATGCCTATACGGAACAGTGCAGTGCAGTGGCATAATGAGTACACGAAATATTCGTCACGAAACTGTAACAAGCATAATTTAATGCCTAAGTTTCGAGTCCCGATGTATCCAATATGACAAGGCTTTCAGTTTTGCGCATGCTTAAAATAGTTAATGCATGACTTTGTTTTTAAAATTAAGAATGGGGCTGTCGTCAAAAATCCGAGAAAAGACCAGAACGTGACCAGCTTTCATGAACATTATGGCAGAAAATATGCGACTCACACCTTATGCTGCTGGGTGGCAATTGTGTAAATGAGCAAGATGTTTTTCAATTTCTTTAATTAACTTTATACTATAGTGTTTTAATCGTTTATCTCTGTGTTATTTTAATATCTCATACCCAAGATTGTTTAATCCAATGTCACTAAGTTTTCCTAAGGAACATTTGATACTATATTATTAGTATTACGCTCAGGCCCGTAGCCAGGATTTGTCTGGGGATGGTGCGGAACCGCAAAAGTGGACCAAAAATTGGACCTAACCCCCCTTACCCTCCAAGAAAAAGGTCATTTTTGGGCCACTTTGTGGCAAAAAGTGGACTTTTTTGGTAATTTTTGTCAATTTGGGGGGGGGGGGTTGCGTGCACCCCCCTGGCTACGGGCCTGATTACGCTGATGACAGTCGGAATTGGTCGAACAGAATTAATGTCTTTTTGACGTGCGTTTTTATAAGGGGAGTATATATATAGTTACAATGTCTTATTGAGCAAATGTCAACAATTGTAAGCATTTTCATGTTCGTCTATATACATTCTAACCTTGTTATTTTGTTAACTTTGGCATCTTACACGAAACGTTCTTGTCCATTATTCTTATGTATCTTATACGAAATTATCTTGTCCGCTATATATTCGTATGCATCTTATACGAAATTATCTTGTCCACTATTCGTTGACTGTACTTTCAAGTACATCCAAAACACTTTTCGTTACGATGTGCGCGATATAATCAATGAAACAATGTTTTATTTAATATTAACAACTGATTCAGCAAAGCTGAAATAAATTGTTCATAAGTGCACCTCAAACACTTTAAATGTCGGAAGTGAAATCCAATACCCATTGACTGTCCATCATCTTGTCCATCTGGTTCGATCATGACGTCTGGGTTTTTCAGTTGAAAAATAAAAAGTGTCTTAAACCGTTACCTTCATAATCGCGATAGGACCTTTATGACTTTCTAAATGAAAAAGAGTGAAACATTCATCCCCAAAAGAGTAAACGAGTGAACTTCACCTTTAAGGATTGCCTAGTATAATGATCACACCTACAAGCAAACATCTATCATCTAATGCGCCATTCCCCAAATAAAAGGCTCAAGGCGCTTATACAAAATTAGAAAAATAATACAACAATGTGAAAATACAATATACATTTGTGAACATAAAATAAGATTAAATAAAACAAATTGATTGTATTAGTGCTTTCTTGAAAGCGTTTACGGAAGTGGAATTCCTGATATTCTTAGGAAGAAAAAAGAGTAATAACTGTATAATAGGCTATCCTTAAAGAATATATAGCTATCCTAAAAGACTGAAATCTGTCTGACACAAAACGAGTAAAATCTACTTACTTGGAGTGAAATTGCACGTGTTTGTAGTAATATTTTAGGGGTATTGAAATGTTCACCATTTTACATTAAGAGAGATCAGGCTCTCTGGTTGTTGCATGAACGTATATTGATTTTGCAAAATCATAATGGACGATATCTAAAAGTCCCTTTGGGTCTGCAAGCTCACCATCCAAATAAGATATATAAGATTAAGACAAGGATGCTGTATGCACCGACATAATGGCCGGTATGATTTCAACCAAATAAATATTTTTGAATTTTTGTGGATATAACTGAAAACCTTTCAAAATGTTGCCAGTAAAAACTGTTTCCCAAAAACATGGTCAAGATTGATACTGTATACCTTACTTCTTTTACTTCAATTACTCTATATTTATTATATCAGGAAGATTCAACAATACATGCATGGTCAAGTTTGGTACCATACCTGTTGCTTCTTTTCCTTCAATTTCTCTATATCTATGATATCAGGAAGAGCAGTGGTACCACCGAATCCCATGAAACTTGTTCTGCGTAACAACCCAAATGCTTTCAGTTTTCTTATAGATCGCCTCCGAGACATTTTGGCTTTCGGGTTACTCCCTGACATCTCAGTCTTTCCCGCAATCATGGCGTTCATTTCATTTGACCCGGTTAAGGAACTCAGACTATAACTTCTCTTATAAGTTCTCGATGAGTTGTTAGAGCTTGTGATGGTACCAGTCTGTACCTCTGATTTGTCTGGTATTGGAGCTGTTTTGAATAAATCCTCTGTTTTTGGTAGTTTGCCTAAAGTGTTCCAACGTCTCAGACTATTTTGTCCTGAAAGTTTCTTCTCATTAGATGCATTTTGTATGGTGGAATCTTCCGGAAGTCGCTTCAACTTTGATAATAACCTGTCCATGGTGGTCGGGTAAGGTTCCAGAAGAGAGAATACAACTATATATTACATACACGAATTAACGAGCATCTGACAAAGTTCGAGTTACATAACGGTTACATGCGGGGTTACATGGCTCTCTGTTTCAAATTTTCAAGTCTTTCAGGTAGTTAAGATGTCGTTTGCCTTTGTTGTTCACCTGTTACAATGATCTGTGATCTCGTATCTCGATTCGTTTAGGTTAAGGGAAAGAGGACCTTTAGCAAACATACCATCATTGATTTACAATAAAAAGAACATAGATATGGATGCTTGTTCATTTCAAGTACTGCTACCCTTTAGGTCGATAAGAATATCAAACGAAGTTTTTTTTAATTGTTTTGTTAAAAATTTATGATTTTACTTCGTAGAAACTATATATTTTTAGATGCATGTTAAAGTAAATATAGTCATATAAAGTTATAATTGTATTTAGATTTTAAACAGATCAAATAATCGAATTTTGGCCTAGATTTTCGTTGCCATCTTACAATTCATCATTTATTTCCCGATATTTATTTACTTAATCATATATAGATCAAATATTGCACGTGCCGTTGCAGTAGCGATAGATATTAGATACAGTTTTTACCCCATACAAAGATTAGTACAGCTGTTATTTAATAATTGAAAGCTTGTTGTCTAACTTTGTCATTGAAAATTCACATAATGAAAATAAGATAATTAATTAGGTAAATACGTGTTAATCAAATAGATGAAGAGTAGTCAAAACATGCTGAAAGCTTTTCAGTCCAGTGTCAAGTAGACCTTGACATGATATTATATGTTTAAATATTTGGGATTTGAAGTGACTTGAGTTTGATGACATTAATGGTTAGAATACAAATGAAAAATGTTGAAACATGTCATGAAGTATTTTGCTACTACTAAGCATAAGTGAACGGATGAATCAATGAAGCCCGATTTTCCATTTTTATTTTCAAATTTGAATTGTGGTGTAAAATAACCTGATTGATCGGCTCCTGGTTACCATGGCAACCGTATTAAAAATCGGGCTTCATGGTTACATCCGCATTGCTCCCATATATACTCTCCCTTAGTTTGGTGACCATGCAACATTTCGTTTTCTAGTTACGTTTGTTCTTGTGTTTAGCCAATCAGGGGCCCTGCTTGTTATCATGGCAACCAGATAACAAAAAAAAAACACATGTTGTTTGAAACGTCTTGACCTAAGCTTGAAGGTGATATATAACAGTAAGGGGTAAGCAGACGGGAACATTGCAAAAAATTATCTCAAAAGTTGGTCCAAATCAACCTAGACCGCCCCTTTTTACGCTTTATATGTTGTTTAATTTTATTATAGAATATGGATATGTAGCTAGTACGGTATAGGACAAATTAATTGATTAAAAACGGCATTCCAATTTGATTTTCCGTATATTACAATTTATAGGCCGGGCTAAAGGAAAGTAATTATTTGTGTAGATGTTTGAAAAAAAAATGATATGTCAATTTAAAGCCTTGAAAGGTAAAATGTATTATTATATTGCTCTTACATGTCCAAGAAAATGATTCCATGCAAATAGAAGTTGCTACGGTTTTTTGCACTGTTCATTCCTCCAACTTCGGTTCTATTATTAATTAGTTAAAAAGAACCAAAGTAAGGTGTTTCAAAGGTATTTTTTACAAAATGGCCTAATCCCATTTGGTCGAATATACCACTTTGTCAAATACAAATCTAATATTAAACTTAACCTAACCTTAAACAACCAAACCCTTAACTAATAACACTAAACATAAATAGGTATATGACGAATAAACTATAGACCTAGTAAATCCTATATTGGTATCAACATAATTTTCGAACTCTCCTCTATCTAAATGTATTTTAATTTTTACTATACAAGTGATATTTTTGGAGATATAAAGCTCCTAAAACGGGCATAGACTTTGTGGACAACCTTTACTTAGTGGTGCGACACAGCATAGATTTTCAAATTTGGGTTTTACGATCTATGGACACAGTTAGTTGTGTTAAACTGATGGCTATATCAATGTTTAGGGCCAACGAAAGAAGGGTTAAACATCGCATCAAATAAACTATTGAATCCAAATGACCATAATATATCAATTAATAATTATATATGTTATTCTTGCAAGTTTGCTATAAGTATAATTACCTTTTTTCGTTGCACCATCAACTTCCTTGCTAGTCTAAACCGTTTCCATCCACTAATCTTCGCTTCACTCGCACCACTCTGGATCATCTTATTCAACTCTGCAACCTCATCAACATCCAAAGGTCCATGCTGGTCTCTAATCTCCTTTAGATGTTGAAAAACATTTGGCTCTGCATTGCGTCTATAATTCCGTTTCTTTTTCCTTGATCTTGAAACTCGTGAGAGTTCCTTTTTTATCTCTTCTAATCCAAGCAGAATGGATTCACTTTGTGTTCGCCTAAGAGTTCCTGCCCTACTCACACCACTTCCGAATGGAGAGTGCTTTTCCAAATCTGGAAGATCAACTGCTTGAACTCTAATCCTCTTAGTCAAGCTCCGATCTGTACGACATTTTAGCATTGGATACTTCTTTGGTAGATTCGAAGTCATCAAATTTATTGCTACATCAGCGACTGAAGACATCCTTTTGGTTTCCATCGTCGCCATATTTGAAAACACAAAGAAAGTCAAAATAATTGAACTATTCCACTAATTTGAAAATATCACATAAGCATCAACATCAATTATTGCAGTCCGTTTTCCGTGTTTATTACAGGAAAGTTTTCTCAACTTTCCTGACTATAATCATGAACATGTATGGCGGCTTGTGTCTATTCAGCAAGCTTTGTCCTTATTAAAGTTTGGCAAAAGTTCGATGATGATAACACGTCGTCAATGAAAATTATTTTCATTTCGATATGGATTTTTAACCATGTTGACAAACCAAGGATTTATCTCCAATGTACGTCAAACAGAACAATAACGCCATAAGTTAGTTCTAAGAATCTCTCTTTCGATATTTAATCAAATAAAAGCAACTTGAAGTTGTATGAAAGTTGGCAGATTGTTGATGCGACAGAGTTCCAGGCCGTAGTTTGACTTATTTAAAAATAAGTGAACGTTTTGTGATACATGGTAACACTAACAGTGCTTCGCTATTACCTTGAGTTCGCATGAGAGTAAAGAATCATTAAAACAAGAATTCTTGTTATGGTTAAAAGCTCAAAATCAATGGCAAAAACATTTATTGATATTTAGAGTTATCTTTGTATAAAGTAGTTTGTATTATTTCCAATAACGATTGGTCGTACATTGCTTTTAGTCATAGAATAATTATTAATAATTAATGTAGTTTATTTCTATATTCCTTGAACCGTTATATGATAAAATTATTGAATGACCGCATGCTGATTTCCATTTCTACAGATCTACCATTAATGGAGACCGAGTTGCTGCAGATGACCACACATGCGCATATGCAACAATTGCTATCTAATAACATTGAAGAAAAGTGTAATGAAGATCAGAAAATCAGAAAATAAATTCCTTCTTATTGTGTTGGCAACAAAATTCCTTGTAGATGTAACAACAATGATACCGGTGTGATCAAATACTGAGTCCCTGTGATCATACAGAGTCCAGGTGCTCAGCATGTACACATAAGTTGCACTTTTCTCCGTTGAAGTCAAGACTTTTAAAGTCAATGAATGGCGGACTCTCTGTATATGAGGGACTCGCAATTCAAGTTCTTACATCGGACCGATGGCCGAATAACATTGGTCGAAGGATCAGTTCTGATCGACGTACTCAGCAATTTCCAGATTGAACATATTCCACTTTTCTTCTGAAACATATGATAACAAAACTCTGATGATGCATATTTCAGAAAATACAAACTTGTTCATTGTTCATCGCAGTTTTCTGAGTTGTCTTGTTCAAGTTTAGCGAAAGATGTAACCGCTCTTGTAGCTTCTTATGGAGTTTGTCCGACAGTCCGATACCGACTGGTGTTAGAATCGAATGAACAGCCACTTGTGACTTTCTGATATGTTCAGAGCTTAGTTCCAGTGCTAAATCAATTATCATGACCGGTCTGATAATATATAGGCCTATTAATAGTATACAAAATAATAAAATATAAAAGTCATGGTTCCGTGGCAAAGCTTCGGACGTTGCCAGGGCCACGATACCACACGGACTGAGGGGTCAAAAGAAAAGCCAACTTTGCTTGTTTTAATTGACTGGTTTTAGAAGTATACAAAGAGGTGTCTGTTCAATGTTCGTGTTCATATGGAGGCCAATAGGACACCTGCATCTGTCGAAAAATAAAGCTTAACAAAATCGAAATTATTACAAGCATTGTTCTAATTCCAAGTAATATATTCAATTATTGTTAGAGTTGACATCCAAACACATTGGACTATTACAGAAAATTCATATTTTCCTTTACTGAAATAACATACTCCGAAAGACATTTTAATTTTTCGACGCTAATTTTGTAAAAACATATAGCGAGAAGTGATTTTGTTCTGTTTTTTCTCACTAGACAAAAGAGTGGAATATTCTCCTAATTAATCCCCTTTCACTCATTTCAGCGTGTGTTTCCACCCAAAAACGTGTTGTCCCTTATTTATTTATTTATTTGAAAGAGTGGAAATTCACTTTTTTCATTTAGAGAGTACGAAGCTAAAAGGTGGAGAAAGTTAAACCACCTTGGTTAAATGGGTTCACTAATTGTACACTTCTAGACCCGCCTTTGTTTGTCATATTAGGTACCGAACACGTGAACCATCAACCATACAGGCATATCGCGTCATCTAGAACTTTCAACCAATCAGATTCGATGTTGATGTTTACCTGGATGATGTGTTACGGGAGAATGCACGAATTCAAAATCAAAAGTCTGATTCTAAAATAATGCAATGTCGTGAATGATTTAAAATTGTGAATGTTGAAATCCACTTACCACTTCT
>JAUMTS010085673.1:0-10502 GCA_032273385.1 Ophiopholis aculeata | reverse complement strand
TATCCAAACACAATAGTTAACAATATTAGTACTGTTAGTACTGTTAATTAGTACAACTCATGAAATGGAAGTGTTTTTGTCTTCTATCTGAAAGCTCATGTTCATGAATATTCATTCTGTATAGAAATATCATTAATTCACTACAGATAGACTGAAGCATTAATTTTTACAGAAGTCACATATGCTGCATTGTAACACGGGCCAACTATTAGCATTATAATGTAATTTGTGACCCATGAAACATACATTTATGGACCACCCTGTATACCAATGTTCCACGATGTGAACTCTCCAAATGAACTTTTACGAGGTGTCTTATCATTAAATGTTTAATTACATATGCTGTTTTTCATAATTACAGCCCAAATTACAATAGCTAGGCTTTGTCACATTTTGCGGTAATCATGTGAAATGGGCTTCTTTGTTTCACGCCTGATATGCGGCTTGTCAATTAAGACTCGTTCCGCAAAATAAATGACCTGTAATGAAAAAAGTAAATTACACCAAAAAAGTCACATTAAAATGACTTATTACCAGGTAACTCAAATTGTGTTTCATGAAGCGGGTAACTTTTGTGAATTTATGATGCTTGCAATCTGTTTTAGGGAAATGGTTGCCATAAGCTGCATGCAATGTTGTCATGAATCTGTAGAATATTTTAATATAAATTTCAACAAACTATTTTAATAAAGAAAATTGACTTTTAGATGTTTAATAAAATAACAGTCTTGATTTGTATGCATCCTGTATGGTAATCTTAAGCTGAAATTGAATACAAATATTAATTAGATTAAATTTAACAATGTTCCTACTACAGTAATTTGTATAAAGATTCATAATCTATATGCAAGATTTTGGTTTTAAATCTGAACATTTCCCATATGGAATCACTTTCTTTGCACCCTCAGACACTACACATCTATCTTTACACAGTGACTGCATTATGGCATCTTCAGTAGACAATATTTAATCCAACAAACGTTTTAAATTTAAATTTACTACCCAACCAATCATAATCTACAAATGTTGACTGCTATCAGTGAATGGTTGAATATACAGGCTGATCCATGGTTTTTGAGATAGCATTGAGCACAACAATTTCAACCATTTCCTGAATAACAAGCAGTCAATATTATTTTGTTTTATATACCAAATTTAAAGTATCTTGTCATCTGTTTGGTTAAAAGAACATTTTATAAATATTTGGAACACTTAGCACCATGTTTTTCTCTACCACTGTGTTAGATCATTGGTGTTGTTTTGAGGCTCCATGGCTGTTAGAAATGCTGTGTAGTCCTAAAATGCTCCTTTAAACAAAATCAAACACCATGTTTTGTCTTGCAATAAAGCATATTAGTAATAAGCAAACCTGATTAATAATTGAGGCTGGTATTATAATATAACACCTGAAACCAGTTAGCTCATAAACAACAACATGGTCAACACCAATAATAATTAGTTAACCAAAACCTTCAGAATGTTATGCTATCCCACAATGCACAGCTAAAATAGTTAGCTCATAAACAATAACACCAATAATAATTAGTTAACCAATACCCAAAAAATATTATGCTATCCCACAATGCATTCCAATCTGATTGTGATCATATGATTCCACGATTAAGCGAGCGCGTATGATCCAGGTTGAACAGTGCAGGGCCTGCAATCTCAGAGTTGCGTGTTCGAGCCCCGCTGCACTGTGGCTAATGTGTTTTATGTCTTTGGGCAAGACATTTAATCATGATTGCTTCGTTGACCCGAGCGCATTGGGTAGCTGTTATGGTGAATATTACAGTGTAAGTGCTAATAGAGCTAGCTCATTGGCCAGTTGTCACTCTAGTTGAAGGGAAATAATTGTGACGATTTTCTGACAGCAGCGTAACAGTCACATCAGCATACTGATACTGCTATCTACTGATGATATAGGCATTGCTATCTACTGATAATAGGAGTATTGGCATCTGATAATAGGAGTATTGGCATCATGCTGGCATACTAATGCTATCTACTGCTGATATAGATATTTGTAACATACTAATTGCTATCTACTGATGATACAGATATTGATGACATACTACTATTGCTATCTACTGCTGATATAGGTATAACTAATTACTATCTACTGATAATACAGATAATGATGACATAATATTATTGCTATCTACTGATAATATAGGCGTTGGTGGCATACTATTGCTATCTACTGATGGTATAGATATTGATGACATATACTACAATTGCTATCTACTGATGATATAGGCATTGGTAGCTGTTTTTACTGCAATGCTGATAAAGTCATTAGATATTTGTTTGAAATACTTCAATACAATTTCCAAATTCAAGGTTGAATTCAGAATCGAATGTCATCCAGTAAAATTGGTTTGCGAAGGCCTTATGAAATACATTGTTTGTTTGCTGCAACATAATGAAACTGTCTTCATCATTGGGCAGTCAGTATGTTTTTTTCTTTAATTTCTACACCAAACTTATTACTGTTTTAGCCGTAAATATATACACAATACCACAAATATTATTATATATGTGTAAAGAGTTGGAAAAATGAAAAGTGACCAATGTATAAAGATTTGGTTAAAGTAAGAAGTTATAATAACTCCTTATTAAAAGTATTATATCCTCTAGTTTTTTCATCTTAACAAGACCGAATCTCAATGGGAAAAGTAGTAGAATTCTCCTACAATACTGATGAGTACATCATTGGTTGGTATAAGTAGATTTTAAAAGTTGCCCGGTTTTGGAGAAAAAAAGGAAAAGCAGGAAGGAGGTATTTAGGATCGGGTTATGACAAACAAAGTAGCTTTTATGGCCGCTAATGCATTTCCACTTCTGTATGTTCTTTGATTCTTGCTTTTATTAAATAATGGATTTCCTTTTTATCATTAAGTGAGATATTACACTGTTGAATACGTGGACAGTTTGTAGCATTATGAGAAAGGCAGATTTGGCTATTTTTATATTTAAGGGATCTCACTCAAAGGAGTTGCAACTTGCATCAGTGTAAGTCATCACTGTCAAAAGCAAAAATACAATTTTCTTTCCCTGGACTGTTTATTTCTTTTTTATCCCATTGCATATAATGTGTCCGTGGGCATTGTATATTTTCTAATCATGTTCATGGTTGTAGTTTAAGTAATTTATTTTATTGTAAAGCGCCTAAAAGACTTCGAGTATTGGGCGCTATAATAAGGACCTGTTTATTATATATTATTATTATTATTTAAATTAAACAACTAATTGAATGTATCAAATGAAGAAAGAGTCTAAACTTCTGAATGAAAGATGCACATGATGATCCTGGAGCAATACCATGAATAAGAAAACATTCTATATTACTTACAACAGGGAGCCCATCAATTTCAAAATGAATTCCATAAACTCTACAAAGGTGGTATTGATGCAGTATTTTGTTGTGAAAAAACCAAGAAAATCACGTTCTGTGCCTTTCAAGAAATGAGCAAACCAGACAGCTGTAACAACTTGGGGACTGACTAATATGCCGGCATGGCATATCCATGACTTGTGATGCTTAACTGACTGGCTAAATTGCCCAAATGGAAACAAAACATGGGATAGCTTTAAAAATGGCAATCCTTTATATGAATGTGGAAAAATGACTGATTAAATGGCATGAAATTGAAACATCTTAGTCATCATTTGAAGCTGGTCTGATAAAAGGCTTTGGATTGTATGTGAATAAGTTATCAGGGTATGTGTACAATTGAAACCTATGAAATAACAAGCAATACTAGCATGCCATCAACGCCTATCAGCAGTATATCATCATAATACTATTTTTATTCAGCATTCTAATTCATTGGGAGTTTAGAAAGTCAACAAGAAATCCCATTAGTCGTCTTGTGGTTCAAGGCACATGTTTAAAGCGCACTAAACATCGTGATAATGCGGTGTCTCGTATGCCGCATTTATACACAAACCCAACATACGCAGCGTAAAGACCACCACGCGTTGGCTTATTCCGACATTATTGAAACATTTCTTTTTCAAGAGGGATTTAATTATTTAAATGACGCTAACAAAATGACGTAACAATATTCTAGACTAATACATACCTCTGATAAAATGCAAAATTAACATAACAATCTAAGTAAGAATGAGAATAAAAGATGGGATGTTTAGTTTTGCCCATCTTAGATGGTGTCAAATTGGATGCCCATCCATTAGGATTGCATCTAAGATGGGCTAAACAAAACATCCAATCTTTTATTCTCTAAGTGTATAGCATATTGTTATAGCATGTCATCAACAGTAAAATGCTCATCATCAGTAGATATCAATACCAGTAGGTTATCAACACCTATATCCTCAGTATAGATAGTAATTCCAGTGTGACATCAATGCTATCATCAGTAGATAGCAATACCAGTATGTCATCAACACCTATATCCTCAGTATAGATAGTAATTCCAGTATGACATCAATGCTATCATCAGTAGATAGCAATACCAGTATGTCGTCAACGCTATCATCAGTAGATAGCAATACCAGTATGACATCAATGCTATCATCAGTAGATAGCAATACCAGTATGACATCAATGCTATCATCAGTAGATAGCAATACCAGTATGTCATCAACGCTATCATCAGTAGATAGCAATACCAGTATGACATCAATGCTATCATCAGTAGATAGCAATACCAGTGTGTCATCAACACCTATATCCTCAGTATAGATAGTAATTCCAGTATGACATCAATGCTATCATCAGTAGATATCAATACCAGTAGGTTATCAATGCATCTCATTAGTAGATAGTGATAGCAAATTTAAAACATTATAAACGTGTTGATAGATATTAAGAAATCTAGATTTGGAAAGTGAAGTAAAGTAATGACTAAACTGAGTTTGCATTAACCACTTTTTATCCTTCAGTAAATGATAATAATTTTCCCACCATTTTCCCCAAGGCCAACCCTATACAGAAGGAAGCAACATCTTGAACCTAGAAACATCCCAGAGAAATATGTTGTGCATTTAATCAAGCACACCACTAAATAAGTCATGCATTAAAATACAAGCTAATGGTCCGTAGAAAAGAAAATTTCAGTAACAAACCTAAACTTTCAAAAAAGTTATGCTAACAACAATTTCTGTTTAAATTTTAGGCTACATACACATTAATATGTTGTGATGGTATATGCAATGACCCAGCTTATACTGCACAAATCAGATGTCGTCCGCAACTTGTGTTCCAGGACCACAATAACTTAGTTCTAACCCTAACCCTAATGTGGTCCTGGAACACAAGTTGTGGACGGAATCTGCCAAATACAGCTTATACTCTTTCAGGTTTTTTACACATACAGGTGTCACTAAATACCGGCTCCCACAGCACTGCAAATTGTCTCGTGTAGGTTTTTGCTGCGTCTATCTACATGGGCCATTTGTGGAGTTATTTAGTGTTGTGCGCCCAAATAAGAGCAATTTCTGTAAACAATTTCAGTCACAAATCCAGAAAATATTGGATTATTTGCTACCCAATGACGTACAACCTTCACCTATATTATGGCTGTCACAAACATTTTGATTTAGCATCCTGTATTAAGCGCAAAATTGTGTAAAACCAAATGCCAATCGGAGAAGACAAAAAACTGATGGATAAAATTGGCATAAGTGACTAGAATCGTAAAGGTCATCTTTGTTTCTTCTTTTGAATCTTTTGATAGATATTTATACGTCAGATTAATTTTCATGCAATTTGTACCTTTAGTTGCAAAGTAAACTAGAGAATATAAACAAAAACAATTATTATCTATTTATAATTAAAGTATTAATGACAAATCAACATGCTAAAAACTGGTACAAATTTAGAACAATCAGTCACAATGAAAAATAAATTGGTAAAACAAAATTCTTATTTGAATTGGAAACCTTGTCGTGCATCCTTTTTGGTTGTCACGGTTATCAGTAAGTCTAATCTAAGACGATGCAAGTCGTCTGCAACTACGATAATCGTGATAGGAATGTCAAAGTAGTCTTGTGTTAAATACAATTTGCATGTCTGCCCATGCATAATGCTTGCTTGTTTGTGTGTCTTGTTGATTTCCTTCAGCACAGAACATTACCTGCTTAGAAACTCTTTGGGTGCTTACGGCAAATTCACTTTTCACCAATAAGACATAATCTTCTCCTAAAATGGGGGAATTTTGTTTACGCAAACCTTATGGCTTTCAAATCTTCCTATCTTGAAGAGAAACAAAATCACACACATGGCACAACAAGTAAGATGCAAAGTTGCGCACTTATGAAAAGCTGATTTTGATAACATCTTTTTTAATCCTATCGTTAAATAATAATACATGATAGATTTCTTAAACCAACAGAAACAACTGTGGTTGTGCGAGTCAAAATATTTGAAATATTGTTATTTTGGTGACACCAAGTTGTAATTAATCAAACAGTTTTGCTACTTTCAGTAGATAACATTATGTGTGTACAAAGTGAGTATGTAGCATTGCTATCTTCAGTAGATAGAAACAATGTGCTCACAAATGAGCATATAGCAGTCTTACCTGCAGTAGTCATGATGTAGTATTGCCATCTTCAGTAGATAGCATAAATGTATACATACTGTTATGATGGGCTGCCCACCTGAATATAAAAACAAAAAAGGGAAAAGAAAAGGGGAAAATGAGAGGAAAAGTAACATGGAAAATTGGCTTTGAATTTTGGCTTCAATTTGACTTCAAGAAAGACAAAATTTTGTACTGAGTGCAGACTTTAATATTGAAATAGTAGTTGGTGGGAAGTAACTCCCTCAACAACAGGTGATAGTTCCATAGCAACCATTGATGATAAATCTGTACAATCATGGCATGTCAATCAAATATCTGGCTTTGGCGCCAGCCCTACCAGGTTTTGCAAATAGAATGGTTGCTATGTGACTTAGCTTAATCATCAGATCAACTTGAGATCTATGATTTTATTTTGATCTTAAAAGTTTCAGACATTTTGGTTTGATTTATTTTGACTCACTGATATTTCATTTGAAGCAACATCAGTCATTTGATGATAATAACCGTGTCATATTCTGTTACAGCTTTCTATAAATAAAGATAACTTGAGTTGCAAGGAGAATTGAAAGAAACATATATTGTATATGAATATAATTTATACACATACATGCAGACATTTTAGACAGTTATTAACTGAAGAAAAAATGAGAAAGTTCTCTTAAAAAACTCAAGATATATATTTTTTAGTAGTGAAAATTCACTTCCGTATTTATTCTTCTGAACAACCCTAATGAACTTTTCAATTTTATTCATTAAACCTTTGACAAAGATTCTGCTGGAATCTAAATATCAGACCCTCTTATTATATTGCTTGAATTCATTTTGTCATAAAACTCCTACAAGAAAGGTTGAGGAAACATCAAGTCTTTATAGCATATAAAGTAAAAACTGTTTTTTTTTTCTATATCAAGAAAATATTGAGCAAGTTTCTGCTTTATAAAATATAATGTGAGTAAAATTAATTTAACAGAAATAAATATTCAGTCCATAAGTGCATTAGTTACCTATATTGTATATATATGATGATGCTATCTACTGTAGAGGAAAAAGTTGAGTACAAAATAGCATTATTTGCACCTATCTTGAAGATATAATATTGGAGATACTATCTGAAGATAATCAGTAATGTCTCCATTGAAAGAGTGTTTACATGATTACAATCTATATAGGTCATTGTATGATGTCATCATCATGTCACTGATGCGAAAGGACACTTTTGTATAACAAGAAATTTGCTTTTTGCTTGTTAAACTTAGGTGGCTATACGTCTTTGCTATACGTCTTGTATAGCCACCTTAAGTTTATCATTCCAAACTGTCAGTAGTAACCCATTAATCTTCATATTTTATAAGAGGGACTTAAGTCTTTCTGTATTTCCCACTACCTACAACTACCATCATATGAATCATGCATTCAAAATCTAAAACAAATCAAATTAGTCTTAATGTTGCCAAAATCTATAAAGTGTTACAATGGAAAAAAAGGGTAGTTTGATCTATTTAACAAGTACCATTAAATATAAAAAGAAGTCAAAGATCACATTTTAGGTTCTACAAGGGTCAGACTCACAAAAATTTCACTCTTTTGCAGAAAACTGTTTAAAATGTACGCCCTGTTAATAAAAAATAGACCAATTTCCATTGGCTATAATCAGATCATCAAACATTGTGTATCTTTTTAGCTGAATAAACCTCCTGGGCGCTCGGCCCTCCAGTCTAGACCAACAAGCTATGGGAGAGAGGGGTGTGGCTTAGATGGATGGTCGAGGACCTGGTTTATAATAGTGCTCTCGGTATGCTTACTGGTGCCCACCTCAATAAACTACATGTAGTTAAATTTACTTAAGGATGTCTTGGAGTCTGTGATAATTGGTTCAGATATGGACATATTAACAAAATTCCTCCATAACCACTTGTTATAATATACACACTGCTGGTGAAAAAATTCTAACAAATTCCCATACCAACACAAAATTTATGTGAAATGAGCCCATTAGTTCTATATGAAATGTGTGATTCATCGTATCAAAGCTTTGACTTTTAACACAACAGGTTGTGAGCTTGTTTGATGTACCTACACACAGGTAACTGGCGTTTTTCTGTATTTTAGAGGAATTTGTGCAAATAATGTATTTTATTGCTATCTTCAGTAGATATCATTTAAATGTTTATAAAAAAAACATTGTTTTCATGATATTTGCTAATTTATCTTTTTCTTAGTGGTTTTTGCATTGTAATTTATTTGATATGTTTTGTTTGTAAAGCACAATGATCATATTGTTGAAATTGCACTGTAAAAGAACCGTTATTATTATTAAAAAAGTATTGATACATAGAGTTATGAATAAACAGCTATCTTTAGGAAATAACATCAATTTACATGTATACTGCATACCTTTCAATGCTAACTTCAGTAGATAGCATCTTTCCTTAGGAATCTATTTGTTTTAACTTGCAATTTTGATCCCAAAATGATTTTGTTTTCTTTCTCCAGATATAAGAAAAAATGGTTACTCCATGCTTAATCGGAAGCACATTATTTTGAAAACATGCAAAAACATTAAATCACCAGCTCCTTCATCAGCGGTGTACATCACACCACCATAACCTTTCAAATAATCACTCAGACATCAAAGCCCCAAAAGAGATGGCATTAAACAAATTGATGAAGACTTTAATGAATTTGACCTAAACTTTGCCTGAACCCAACATGTAGTCACATATGATCATTATTTCCCAATCAGTGGCTGTCAGGCAACACAAAGTGCGGCAGTGTCCAGCGCTAGTGTTTACCCATCTCTCTTTAGCTAAGATTGTGCAGGCACGCATACACATGTGCTACCTCAAGACACTTCAAAGTCTTACCCCTCTCCATGCGGATGCTGAGTGCAGACGACATGTCTAATCTTTTAACTTTTTCAATAAAAAATAAAATTCAAATGCTCATTACCATATTCAGATTTAGCATGAAAAATGCATTCGATTGAGTACAAACAAGCCTAGTAGTTCCTTAGATAGTCCATGTGATTACAACAAAATTTGTCGATTGTCGATTTTTTGTTCTCTAAAAAAGATGCAGCCAGTGTTTTGGCACATTGAAATGTTGACGGTATTGCCTGTGACAAGTTGGGCAAGTTGTTTTGTCTTCTGCTACTTTAAAGAACATGTGACTTGGGTGCTAATTTAGATCTGCTCAATGCAACAATATATGGATGCAAGCTTAAGGCTAAATGTCCCATCAAGTGCATCTTAACAGTTCACAGGTGGCACAAATAGATGTTGTTTTTTCTAAAAGAGCTGATATATCTCTGCCTTAAAATTCATAAAACAGGATGTAAATTGGTCTATCTTTTTAAAAATATTGCATTTTATGATGAAGCACTGGCACACATTAAATTGAGAGTGAAAAAATCGGGACCCATCGGAGTTTGAACCTCAGCCTCTCGTTTACCGGACGAGGTCTCTACCACTGAGCCACCTGGAAATATTGCAATGGCATTACACGTTTTTAGAAATATGTCAAAATTTGGTTAGTTTTGTTAAGTTTTGATATATTTTACTATCTGCCTTGTACAAAATAAAAATTTGACAATTCTTTTCAGATATGAGACATAATACCACATACCACTTTATTGATTTTCAGTTATTCAACAATTTCATGATTTTGACTCAAACTCACCTAGTTGTGCTCAAATAAAATAGTTTATTAAACATAAGTCTACAATTTGTATCTTTCTATCACCAATTGTAGATGAAGGTATATGCTATGAATTCAACTTGTTTGAATGTGGAGATATGTTTAAATAAGTATGGCTGATTTTAAAACATAGGCGTATTAGAGATACCGTAATAATTTAGAGTCCTTAACCTGGCCTATAGAGTGGTTGCAATACTACGTCATCGATGTGATCGCTCATGCATTAATACCTCCACAACATTTGTTTAGCAC
>JAUMTS010085562.1:0-10504 GCA_032273385.1 Ophiopholis aculeata | reverse complement strand
CACAGTCCAAAACATGTAATAGTTTATCAGTATAACCCAGCTGACCTCGGATTCAGTGACTACTGAGCACAAAATATAACTGTTTACAGAAGCTACAGGAGACATCATTATCCCATGACAAAAGGAACTTAGACTTTGCTGGGCTTTGGTAGTAGAATTATCTTCAAATCAGTCTAAGACATCTAGCGATGAAAAAGGAAAGACATATTTAAGATATTTTGTTCTGTTATAACCCTCTTCTATTGATGTAAGTCCCATCCAAGCAGCCACCCCTCCCTCTGTGCACCGACCAAAATAACGTGGTCACTTTTGTTAACAGGTTAATAAAATCGCCTCTTTCATGGAGCAGGTTTGACAAACCGGAACAAGTCCTCAGACAACATGAACAGTAGTGCTATTGCTTGCGAAGTCCCCAACAAGACGAAAGATAGTGTATAGTTTCCTGTTCGGTCGTAAAACCAGCCTATCAGAGATGAAAGAAATATGAGAACCTAATCTTATGTTAAGTCAAAGATATTTAGAAAAATCCTGCTCCTGCTCCTCCTCCTCCTCCTCCTCCTCCTCCTTCTCTTCACCCTCCTCCTCCTCCCCTCCTTCTACCCCTCCTCCTCTTTCTCCTCCTCCTCTACTTACTCCCCTTCCTTCTCCTCTTCTATATCCTCCAAACATGTTATGATCATGTTATTACAATCATGTTACAATGACGGAAATAATTACCTGTACTCCAACCACTTAAAATTGAGCATGCACTATTGAAGGCAGACGCCCAAGTAACAGCATTAACTGAACGTTCTTTTCCAGCTACTTGATAGAGTCCAACATACCACGCAACGGTAAAAGTTCCAATTGCAATCCCATACACAACAGATGCAGCTAACATTCCATAATGCAATTTAAATATCCCCGTGGCAACTAGTGACAAGGCTTGCATAATAACAGCTATATACAAAACAACCCTGTTCGAAAGCTTCTTTTGTAGTATAGGTGTAACAAGCTTTGCGCATAAATTACCTACGCCGGCACTAGTGGCAAGATATGAAGCTTGGTAGGGGGAAATATTTTCACTTAAGGCATACGGTACAATATATATAAGCCAGCCCGTAAGACTAAAAGTCATGCAGCCTACTAAAATCATAAGCACAATAAACGAATATTCAGTGAACAGTGATAAATCCAGATATCTGATAAGAAATCTTGACACACGCAAAGTATGACATTTTACCTGTTCCCCCCTGTCTGATATAATAAATTTGCAATCATTCATTTGGGAATCAGTATTATTCTCTTTTGGTTGTACACCATCCTTTTTATCTGCTCTGTATTTCGTTCTATCTTTAACGGTTCTAAGTCTTAACAAAACACCGGACATGACAAAATGGCTACAAAATGCAGCCCAAATGAAAAGGGTCCCCCTCCATCCAAACGCATCAAGTAGAACCTGTGTTAGTGGTGCCGATATGATAATTCCAAGCGAGATACCACACATTGCAATACTTATGGCTGTTGAGTAATACTTGTCGAAGTAAGTGGCTAGATTTCCAATCAAAACATTGAGGACTGGAGAACTTCCACCTGAAATAAGAGGAGAAAAAAGGTACAAACGAGGATACAAGGCATGTCGATGACAAACTGGGGCACTGGTTCAAAGAGAGATTTACTTCTTCAAGTAATCAAAAAACACTTTTTACAACCAAGGTGTGTTGATAATAAACTATATTCTTAATCAAGACATATGGATTCCAAACAAATTTTAAACATGGTCATATGGACTTTTGACACATAAGAGTGGTTACGACCTTAGGAATTCACTATAAACATGATAAAGCATCATATAGCTGTGATTTAGATACAATTTGATAATAACGGTCCTCTTCTTTCCATTGATACCAAATGCAGTACCAGCATTCTTAATATGACGTCACTGTAATGTCAAACGTCTGCGAGGCACCAAAGTTTTCAAGCACTTTTGGGTTCAATGGATATTAAATCAAATTGTGTAGAAAGGTTGGGAAATCCGTTTTGGCTCTCAATGAAGGAAAACATAACTAACACGTTTTATATATAGAGGACATAATGTGCATATTGATTAAGTATTTTAATAGGCTCATGCAATAGACAAAAGATTGCTGCGGCTGATACTTTGCTAGTACATCTGGAAATCTAGGAAACAAATTATTCAATTCTTAGCCCCCTCTCAGCAATTCTATTGGCATTATAATACTGTTATAACCCGCTTTAACATACATGTATGAGTGTTTATATTGATCATTGTTGATTCAATTTATTGGGGTAACACTGACATAATGAGTTAAATGTAGGCACATGCAAGTGCATCCTTTTGTCACGGATATCCACATATGTTTATATTATCTTTGAAAGGGTCTAATCTTCGTTACCTGTAAGTATAATAGGAAAGACCAATGCGTATATATGCCAGGCCTGTGAACAGATGATAAGTCCAATTACGCAAAGACTTCCACAGAACATTACTACCAGCCTTGGGCCAAAAACTTTACTTAGTCCTCCAGCTATTGGCCCTGCAATTTTAAAGTAAAGTGATCATTATTATAATTGTTTTTATAAAAGTCATAAGGATTATACACTTGGCGGAAAGAATGAAGCCATTTTGGCTCAACTATTGGTCAAACGTACAAAAATGACCAATAAGATCAAGGGGTCAAGTATGGGCGGCCAACGGGGCAAAAGGGTACAAAACGTGTTAGGTAGTGTAAAATTGCAAATTGTAGTGTAACGGATAAATATGGTAGTGTAAAAATACCAAAGGTAGTGCAAAAAATAAAATATTCATTACTGTAGAAAATACAAAAGGTAGTGAAAACATTTAACAGTTGAAAATGCACAATAGTAGTGAGAACATATTGTAGTAGAAAATGCAAAAGGTAGAAAAAACACTTTATAGAAGAAAATACAAAAGGTAAGGAAAACATTTTATAGGAGAAAATGCAAAACGTAGAGAAAACATTTTATAGCAGAAATGCAAAAAAGGTAGAGAAATCATTTAAAGTAGAAAGTGCAAAGGGTAGAGAAAATGTTTTATAATAGAAAATGCAAAGGTAGTGAACATTTTATAGTAAAAATTACAAAAAGATAGTAAAAACATTTTATAGTAGAAAATGCAAAAGGTAGAGAAAAAATGTTATAGCAGAAAATGCAAAAGGTAAAGAAAACATCTTTAGTAGAAAATGCAAAAGTTAGTCAAAACCTGTAATAGTAGATGATGAAAAAGGTAGTGAATATATTTTATAGTAGAAAGTGCACTTGGTTATGAAAACATTTATAGTTGAAAATACGAAAGGTAGTGTACAAAACGTTTACGAAGGTAGGGTTAAAACGTTAACGTTATAGTCGAAACTACGAAAGGTAGTGAAAATGCAAAAGGTAGAAAAACCTGCAAGTGTCGTGAACTTTTAGGTACAAAACCTTTACTGTACAAAACTTTTACTGTAGTGACAACGACGATAACAAAAATTATGACTGTACCGGGTACTACAGTGGCTCTGAAGGGTCACGGCGAGATAGTGAAAAGACAGGTTAATAATGAAGCGGCAAACATGGCAGTTCTGATAAGTGCGTTGGCAGCACGTACGCGCAAGCACGCACCAGTTTTGTTTGGTTCTTCCTGAGTACGCGTAAGCTTTATAGGGTGTCATAAAACACACTAGTGTTTTAATTGTGCATGAGTACACACAAATGTGTGTGGGTAAAAGGGAGTACGCACAATTGTTTTCGGGAAGTATTTAAGTACACATATATGTTTTAGGGTGCGCGTGAGTAAACATGTAGTACAACAGTAGTGGTTTTAGATGTGCGTGTGGACGAAAAAGTAGTTTCGGGCGTGAAAGATTACGCACAAGTATATTTGGATGCGTACGGGTAGGCACAAGTGTATTTGGTTGTTAGCTCAAACGCGCTACGCACTAGTGTTTTTTTTTGGTGTGCAAGAGTATGCACAAGTGTTTTAAAATGCGGAAGCGTATGAAAAATTATGTTTGTACGCACACGTGGTTGTGGTGGTCATGCGTACGCACAAGTATTTCCAGGCGTGCGAGAGTAAGCACAAGTTTATTTGGATGCATGCAGGTATGCACAAGTGTATTTGTTTATACTCTCGCACATCCCAAAAAAAATTGTGCGAAAGCGCAAATCGAAAAAAAACACTTACGCTTTCGTGCTTGCAACTATATACACTTGTGCGTACTCGCACGCATCCAAAGATACGTGTGCGTACTCTTGCTCACCCAAAAATACTTGTTCGTCTGCGCGCACAACCAAAAACCACTTATGCGTATTTACGCACACCCTTAGATACATGTGTATACTTACATACTTCCCGAAAACACCTGTGCGTACTTACGCATACCTAAAACTATTGTATGTCTTATGCATACCCCATAAAACTTACGTGTAGTCAGGCAGATCGAACAAAACTGATGCGTGATTTCGCGTACGTGCTTCAAACGCACTAATCAGGACTGCCCTAATTGACGCACTATCGCGCCAAAGGTCTCGCAATCATTATCTCGTCTTTTAACTATCTCGTCGTGACCCTTCAGTGCCAACGTTGTACCCAGTAGAGTTTTAATTATAATTGTATTCGTTCCTGACACCTACCTTTCGCATTTTCACTACCTTTGAAATTTTGAAAAGCTACCGTTTGATTTTACACGTACGGTGGATCACTACCTTTTCAATGTTCAACTATAAAAATGTTTTCAGCCCTTAATTGTTCATTCTAAAATAAAGACCCCAAAATCAATTTTCGCTCTTTTATTTTACCCATTCCTCAACACATGCGAGATCCTTCATGGTCATAATGTCTTTAACTTCGCAATTTGGCCCAGCAGTTATGAATTTAATGTTTAAAAATGTGTTTGTGTACCTAATATGACTCCGAGTCCATTTGATAGCGACACTGTCAAACCAATAAGCCAGGTACTCGTAGAAAATTTTTCACGAAAAACTGGTAATAAAGATCCAAGAGTTTGAATTAAACCAACTTGTAAACCGGCTGCTACAACTACTCCTGATAAATATATCCAAGCATACCCGTGATCAACATCATTATTTCTTGAAGAATGCCTTTTAATTTTAACCTTTCGTTCGTTGTGGCAAGTCATGGTTGAAAATTAAAGCCGTGAAAGTTTGAAATAGGACGAATTAGGTAAATCTTTTCCAATGTTAACTATCTGATATCTGTCATCAAATGGTGATTTATTACCCGGTAAGATGACATATTTAAGTTTCGTTGTTTGATAAGCTTCATATCTCTACTTTATGATATTATCTCGCGGATATGATAGACCTTTGTACCTAGTAATTTAGACTCAAATTTCAGTTGTTTTTATTGGTGCTCAACCCACTTGCTTTTAAGAAATGGTATATGCAACAAATAATATAAAACAAAATTGTAATTGCCTCATTTTATATTCCGCAACTTTTGGAAAAGGAAAATTCAGATCGCCCTTGTCGTTTTAAAAATTGTGGAGCCAATAATTAGTATATTCCGGGTTTTGCCCCTAAAATCATATTGGGATATTTGTTATCCTAATTATATTTTTAGCAACTGTAATTGTACTTATGTTTTTCTATTATATGAGCCAAATTTTATTAAAAATCCCTTCGGAAATCTGGTTTTTCATTTTTCCGCCAAATATGTTTTCGTGTTTTGGCCGCCATTTTGAAAAAAGTAAAGCAATTTTCATTTTCTTGTTTTCTTGGAGTACTCTATCAGTAACCAGAGTTTCACTAAAAATTAATCCACACTAACGGTATGATTAAATCAAATCAATCGCAGTTTGTTGATATCAACGAATTTTGGCATATACCGCATCATAGTTTTTATAGCTTTATGATCATGACTTTGTTTGCACTTGCCATCAGAACATAAGATTGAGGTTAATTAAATATTGGTACACAATAGGTGAACGCACATATTGGAACACATTATGTGCGTTCACAATATTTGCAGTTTACAATTCGAACAAATTTAGACAAATGAAAAAACAGAGACCACTTCAATTAATCAACCAACTTTATTTTCCATCACCATCATACAATATATACATAAACAAATTATGGAGGGACAGTCAAAAGGCCAGTAGGGCCAGCAAGGACTACTCCGAGATATCAAACTTGTAGTGTGGGTACGGATTAATGGTACGGGTCTGATCCCATGAGTATGGGTACGGGTACGGTTCCGAGCCCATGCGTATTGGTACGGGTACGGGTCCGAGCCCATATGTACGGATACAGGTCGGGGTCAGAGACCATGGGTACGGGTCCGGGACAACGGGTACTGGTATGGGTCCGGCATTCGACAATAACAGGTATGCAATAATAGCTTGCACATTCATGGTGCTGTCTGCCTCCACCCCCATATAAAATCCAATTAGTTAAAATGTGACAATTCAAGCATAAAAATAGCAATTTTAGGTCGAATTGTACCATCTTAGTCAGAATTTGACCGAATTTTACATTTTTAGAATGAAAAAGCAATTTTTGCGTCAAATTGAACCAAATTAGTTAGAATAGGAGATGTTGCTCGATTTTAACGCCACCAACGGCTGGACGAAATCTTGATTTTTTTTACCTGCACTACATCCGAAAAATCGTTTTGCATCGTTGCGTACTAAATAAGTTAGAATTAGACTAAATTGACAATTTTAGCATGGTAAAGCACATTTTGCATTGAAATTGTACTAAATAAGTAAGAATTTGATTAAATTTGACAATTATCCTCTTGATTTGGAGATGCATTCTCTCTTACGACGTATTGATTGCAGCTGATCTCTCACTGACTACGAAACTTACAACAATAATCATTTGAGGTAATCAAAATTAACCAAACTATTATCCCATAGAGAAAACATTAGTGGGCAAATATCTAGAGAGTATGCACATTTCAGGGTTGCAGAGAAATTCCTTTGCTCTACACATGAACTTCTGTTTAGATGTTATCCTCCCTAAATATTACCCCAAATTGAAAATAATTCCCTAAATATTAAACGCTTCTAACGTATATCAACTTAAAGGCTTCTAACGTATATCAACTTAAAGTTGTAAAGGGAAGTTGAGTGAAACAAAAGCTAAATGTAACCAAGACATGAAGCTGATAAAAAATTCAAAATAAAGGTATCAAAACCAGCATTTCTGCTATAATTTCAAATATGTCAAGTCTACGATAAATTACACTGTTTCAAAATTCCAACAAAAAACGTAAAGTTATTGTATAATAACGTACAAAAGAACAAGTACATTTGCAGATTAAAGCCGCACCTTATACGGTTCTGATCAGCAATATTCCAACCAAAATATCAACCCCGAAATAAGAGACAATAAACAAAAGTAATACAGAACTGTGACGCCTCACAACACAATACCACTGTAATAAAATGTATAAATAAATCAAAGTCATGCCGCTTTAAAAAGTGAAGCCACACTAACCGTAAAAGCCGACAACCGCTCTAGTTTGCCTTTTGTGGTTTGGTATAAAACTTCACACTTGAAACAAAGTATTCTAGCATGGTGTTAATAGCCGTAGCAGCTGCAAACGCCATTCATACCAAATCAAAAAAAAAGTATTCTAGCATGGATATTGCACAGTCAAAATTATGTTATGATTATTAGATAACATTGTATTAGCGGCAATTAAAGTCAAAGATTTAATGCCTTTTCTTGCCCTAGGCACAGCTTACCAGATCGTTTAGCTAGGTATCATATTCGCCGACAGTGTTGCCCGTCTTGTACCGGCTGACGAACTATTTTTATTACTGGAGAAAAGTATTTACTAACACAAGCAAACAATCGAACAGGCTATGACGTCAATCTGGTCTAAAAATAATCACCGTATACCCACAAATACATTATATGTAAACACAGCTGGAAGGTGACGCAATTTAGAATATTTTAGTGAAAGTTTGATGGATTTTGACCGTTTGTTCGATGATTTATGACTTTTTGAGTGAAGCTGTAAACGGATAACATATCGGTGAGTTCTTACTTAATCTAACTCTTTTATAAACGAAATTTTAACACTTTATCCTGCTTTTGGCAGAAGTAAGCTTTCACAATAAGCATCGTTAAGACTTATGTGCACCAGTATCAAGTAAAAATGTGATTTTGATTGCCCAAATTTGCCCGGAGAGGCTTTTGAAACTATGTTTTGATTTATGTTTATTTATTATGTGCAAAAATCAGAACATTGCAGAAATTTAACAGTATGTTGTCTGGATCTGTTTATTTGTTATGACTCAGTCAGACATCATGATTACATTCTTCAGAATGTATTGAGTGAATCGAACATTTTACCTAGTTTGATGTTTTAAGCATGAAAAACAGCACGGAGAAGCTCTATAAAAATTACAAGTTACGTATTTCGGGAAACCGTGTAAATGTTATTGTACAAAATTTTATTTTTGTTTAAGAATACTATGTTTTAAATTAAAAGAATGATAATTTATTATTTTGTGTCTTGTTTGTTTTTCTATATATAGGTCTTTATGGTCTGTCGAATTCTTCTACTCAGGACTAGAGTCCTGTTCGGGCGAAGTATGTTTTCAAGACGAAAATGATTTAAAGACGTGACGACCTATCATCCAGGAACAAAATTAAATCTTACACAAGGAATATCCATAAAATGTCGTCTCTAAGCAGATTATTTAATACATCGTAATAGAAACACAACTTTCATGAACTTTAGTTGATTTGTACAATTTTTGCTGGCTTTTTTGATGATCAGTAGAAATACATAATTTTCCTTGAAACACCAAGACCGGCCAAGACATTATGCCTCAATCCGGCCAGGGCTTAATTTCCCATCATGACAATTGTTCATTCTTTCAAGACTTGCAAGATGAAAATACCAACATTTGGTTACGAGTGATGTGTAGTTGGCTTCAGTTGAACTTGAATACATTTTCATAAATAAATTTAAATTAAATGCTGATATTTATAGTGTCCGAGTAAATTTGACTGATTAAGACTGATTTGTGGATTTCAACATTAATCTGTCTCTGATTTCAAATCCGGAAACATTTTTTGTAAACAATAAAGCATACAAATGTTTATGGTTGCTAATAAAAGTGGTGTGTCATGTGTATCTCTTCTAATTTGTTTTGCATGAAATACAGTGTATAAAGGCTTAGTTTACGTGTCTAATTTATAATATTTAGATTTATTAAACAAATATACAGACATTATATCCAGTCCAATCTGCACTTTGGACATTTACTAGCATTCGTATGATGAGCTAGTTCCAGGGAGGTAAATAAGGAAAATTAACTGGGTGGGCAATTTAATAAATTTTTGTCCAAAAATCATGGGAAATAATTAACTGGGTGGGCAACTATGTAATTTTTGAAATATCCATGCACTATGTACTTATTTTGTCAAAATCAACATAATTTATGAAAACGGTTTAATGTACGGTTTATTTTTAATGCGACTACATGCAAGCCTTTGCATCAAAATTCGCTACAAGCAGTCAGCAGTGGGCCACAGTGGTCAGTGAACATATGTAAAGCGTGTTGAGGCCGCGTGGTATTCCACATTTAGAGAGGCAAAGTGCCCTCTAAATCATCTGCTTTTAAAAATATTTTTAGAGCAGGAAAGTCGTGAGCTAATCACAACCAAAATGATACAGTTTGATGATGTTCTAAAAGATGTCGGGGGATTTAGTCCCTTTCAATGGCGCCATTGGCTTGGCCGTTGCCTAATTTCGTTCGCAGTAGCTATGGTACTTCTTGCCAAGGTATTTATAGGTGGTCAATCGGACCACTGGTGTCGGGCGCCAGAATTGGACATCGTAAACTGCACCGAATGGTCACTTAATGAGTTAGCATGTGAAGAGGCGAAGAGGAGCGTAGCAATTCCACTCGCAAAAGACTCCAGTTCTGACTACGAGTATGAGAAATGTATGAGGTATAATATGACTGGTATTAAAGGAGATGATTGGTATCCCGGATGGAAGACCTCTGATGTGACTAATTCTACAATGGGGTGTGATGCTGGATGGGTCTACGACACCAGTCAGTTCCAGACCACCATCATCACTGATGTAAGTATTTTATTATTATTCCCACTGTGCCTTTATTTATCATTTAACCAAATCACAAAATCAAAAGAAATATTACATGCAAATCAAAATAATTGCAACGTTCTTAGAAATGTCCTTTTGTTGACGTATTGTTTAATTGCGGAAAGCACGAAATGGCTTCGTCGTTTTTCCAAACGGCTTAGAATTTTAAAATAAAGTATATATACAAATGTATATTCGTAGATGACATTTGTATGCAACTTTTTGCTCACTCTTCTGAATCCGTTCAATGTTCACTTGTGCGTGCAATGAAGTAAAGATTAAGATGCTTTCTCTGTAGTATGATTTCCCGATTTTTGAAACTTCAATTCACGCCCTATTAAACATAATTTTAGTACAAAATTAATGAGCAAAATTTGCGTTGGAATCTTCACTACTCATACACATTTA
>JAUMTS010085561.1:0-16709 GCA_032273385.1 Ophiopholis aculeata | reverse complement strand
TGGATTTTTCAGCATTAAACATACCAAAATCAAAAAGAAATATGCGGTTTTAATCGTTGAAGTACTCTTCACCTTATGATACCAGTGAAAATGGGAAGTTTAGTAATATATATTAAAAAAACCAATTGATGTTAACTAAGAAATATTGGGAAACTGGTTTCAAGTCAAACATACTCAGTATAGTGTACTTTTTAGCGTAAAGCATCTCCGAATGAGGATAGTCTAACTGAACACAGATTTTAGAAAGACTCTAAAATCTGTGAACTGAAACTGGCTGACAGTGATGACTGTAACTTGTTAAGGTAATGTCTTGATGAATAAATGGTCGATTGTGCGCAGATTGATAATGATAGAATGCCAATTAAAAATCCCTTTAGTACTGCTCACCGCAGAATGAAACCTTTCTCTAGCCTTAAACCCCTCACAGCACTTCCGCCTTTGTGGTCAGCATGACCATTTCCACCCAAAGAAGAAAAAACAAGTTAAACCAATGACTCGTAAACAGTGGTCAACGCCAACATCAGCACGCGTGCAAAATGTTGTCCAATATTTCACTCGCGTCAAGCAAAACGATTTGTTTTCATGTTGCAGTGTCTCATTCTTCATGTTCATTTGTTAACTTTATCAGATGTCTGCAACATTTAAGGCGATTCAAAGTTGTATTTTCTAAATAAATCACGAGAACATTAAACTGTAAGCCTGTATTTAACATTTAAATGCTTAAGCTTATTTCGTTTTTAGCGTCGCCCAGGTTCATTTGGACCCGACATTCAGTTTTTCGTGTCATCTGTTAAAACGCAAACATATTTTCCGCAATTTAAAAAAAAAAAGTGTAATTCATGTCTAATTCAAAACATAGCAATGTGACTGTTCTTATGTTCTTCTATATTAGTCAAATCTCTCTTATCAACCTTTATTAAATCTAAAACAATACATGCATAGAATAAAGGAAGTACACTCAAGTCCAGGACGTAATCTGAGCAACATAATAAAATGTTGCTCAAACTGACGCAGGGCTGTACAAAAACAATTACACAAAATCAATACAAAATATTCAAATCGAACATAATACAAAAGCAGCAGGAGACAATGATTGAGAAAACAGCAAATGGAAAGGCATGCAAAAAGGAATAGGCCCTAGATCAAACACCAATAAGGGGTTGGTCCTCGGAACCCCATGCCGGCTCCTGTCTAGCGTTCCAGATCGTGTAGCTAGCCAGGAGAGCCAGTTTGCTGAGTTCCCTCACAAATGCCTTCTTCGATTTAGCCCCGACAAAAGCAAATATCCTGTCAATGTTTACGACATTTTCGGGAGTAATGAGTCCCCGTGACCCAACTTCAAAACATGTCAGGTCACAAATGAACCCATTATCCTCAATGTCGGAGACAAGGTCAAGGTACTTCTTCTGTTTACGGTCGTGGGCTTTAATGATGTTTGTCTCGAACGGCACTGTTAATTCAACAAGATGAATGGCATTATCAGTTTTGTTATAGATAACCATGTCCGGTTTCAGTTTAGAAACAATGACATTGGCAGGCAAGGTACCTCCCGTTGTGGTAGAACCAGCAAGATCGCTAAAAATCGCAATGTCTTGAGTGCCTATAAGCCCTTTGAGGGTGGTTAATGTATGCCTGAGGATGGAATTGTGGCGCCATGTATACCTGCCTTGTTTAAGGGAAAGTGGACAATTATTCAGAACATGAAGAAGGGTTTCATGATTACCACACAGTTTGCATTTGGTTTGATTTCGTTTGCCCCATGTCCGCAGGTTCTTAAAAGTAGGTAAAAAGTCAATGGCAGAACGAACAGCGAAGCTGAGGACCCCCCTTGGGAGATCATAAATGATTGACCTCCAGGTAAGATCGCACTTTTCAATTTGAATTATTTTGAGGAAATTACCCTGTTGGACGAGAGGCTTTATGTAGTCACGCCAGAATGAAAGGCGGTTTTCACTGATTAGTTTTTTGGCAGCACGTTTTATGACATTCCATTTGGAATCTTCAGATGTTAGTTGATCAGTCACTTGTTTATAAATTTTGTGCCAGCAAACTGAGCCAAACTTGGTCTTCTTACGTTTCCACAAAGATTCCCTATTCAACTTGGACTTGAGAGCATGCAAAACGCGGTTATCTGCTTTCACCATGCACCGAGCGTAGGCGAGGGTATGAGATTCCAGGTAGAGGTCGGAAATACGAGGGAATCCAAGACCGTCTGTGCTATGGAGGATGGCTGGTGTAGGACCCCTTGGGGGGAGACCTAGAAAAGCTTTGATTGCGTTAGTGTGCATGTGATCAAGTTTATCAAGCTGAGTGTCAGTTAACTCGTGAACAGTAAGCATATATCTGATGGAAGGAATTGCATACTGGGTGAAGACGCGGAGTTTGAACTCATTTCTTATTGAACAGGAAGAAATGTTTTTGGTTATGGTTTCCAATTTAGATTTGATAATATCATTGATGTCACTGGATTTGCCCGAAAAGGTGATGTTACTTCCTAAAAACTTCTCAGGGGCGTCTTTCAAGGATTTGAGGACGTTATCACCCAGGGTGAATGTACAAGCATCGGATTTCCCAGATCGGATAGAAATCGATTTGCATTTAACAGGCTTAAGAGTCAAATTCATGGATGAAGTAATGTCAAAAATCTCATCCATTATTTTTTGATGGTGGCGTTTGTTTGACGTGATTAAGCAAAAGTCATCGGCAAATGGCAGTGTTATGTACTTAGATCCATCAAGGGTGTAACCATACTTATCTTCAATGGACTTGAGATGTTGAATGATCGGATTAAATACTGCCAGGAAGATTGTGGGAGATAACGGGTCACCTTGAAAGACCCCTCTTTTGAAGTCAAAGGGGGCTGACAACCATCCGGGTCCTTTAATTTGACCCTGAAGTCTACAGTACAAGTTCTTAACGTAATTACAAATTGAAGTAGGAATACCATTTCTTTGAAGAGTATAGTTTATAAGGTTATGCTCTACTGAGCCAAATGCGTCAGCGAGATCAAAATACGTGATGTGTATAGTATTTTTCTTATGTCTTGCATTGGCCAGAAGTTCGTTCATCACAAAAGTATGTTCAATACATCCATTAATACCTTTAATAAAAGCCTTTTGTGTGTTAGAATCCAAAAGGTCGTTACTCAATAAGTAATTAGATGTTCTATCGGCAACAATTTGGTGAAATAATTTACCCACGCATGAAGTCAAAGCAATCATTCTAAAGTTCTGCGGATCTGATGTCTCGCCGGCTTTATGAATCAATGAGACGGTACTTCTTGACCAGCTGGCCGGTGGGTCGCCGTCCATTAACAATTTGGTAAACACTGTTGCTAGAATATGATGAGTCGCAGGAAGTTTACGCAATAAACCGTACATTATGCCATCTGGTCCGGGAGCTGAAGTTGGTTTCTTGTTTTGAAGAATAGTTTTGATATCTTTGGGGCGTACTGGTCCTAGGTTAAAGGGGTTTGCAGCAGGAACTGGCAAATATGGGAACCAGTTGAGGCTGTTGATGTTAACCGGGTTGGCATGGCTGTATTTGTTAATGACTTTGAAAAGTATGACAAGATATTTAATCCCTTACGCTATGAACATATGCTAAAAGAATCAAAGGCAAATGATGAACCTAGAACCAATACTGTTTCATGCAAAACTGAATGTACATATGTAACTCCTGACCAACTTGGTCGAAAAATAACGAGTAAAACACCTGACTTTACACTTCTGAACTTAAATATTCGAAGTTTGAATGTTGATAAATTTAAACAATGTTTGAGGAGCATTAACCATGACTTTTCTATTGTTGAATTAACAGAAACTCAGTTGAAAGATAAGTCTCACGAACTTTTGAATCTTCCAGACTACAACTTGGAATATACAAACAGAGTTTGTCGGCATTCAGGTGGTGTTTGTCTTGAGATAAAAATGATATAAAGTACAAACTAAGAACTGGTTTATGTAACGCAAACCCCAAATTTGAATCATGTGTCATCGAGATAGAATGTAATAAACGTCGTAATATATTAGTCGGGGTGTTATATACAGTGCACATACGTTTTGAAAGTTTTAATACAGATTTAAACCAGTATCTTCAAATCATTAGTAAAGAAAATAAGAACTGCTAAATTCTTGGTAACTATCACGTAGATCTCGTACAGAATGAAATCCATAGACCTACAGGTGACTTTATAAAACTAGATAACTCATATTATATGATTCCAACAATGTTGAAACCTGCTCGTATAACAGAAACATCGGCAACAATTATTGACAATATTTTGACAAATTCAAATAATGAAAGTAAGACTGGTATTGTACTAACCGATGTAACTGATTACTTTCCAACTGTATTATTTACAAGTAAGTTTAGGTAATTATAATCAAAAACCGGATGAAACCAATAAATATGTGTACAGGCGAAATCAACGTGAAGAAAAAATTAAGAACACACTTTCTTGTATGAATTGGAATGAAATACTGGATGGTGATGATGCAAACAATGATTAAGATACATTTATGTATAAGATTAATCAACTATATGATGAGTGCGTTCCATTTAGGAGATCCAGAATAAAAAGGAAGACAATTCCTCAGTCACCTTGGATTACTAAAGGTCTACTAAAAAGTATTAATGTCAAAAATAAATTATACAAACAGTATCTTTTACGTCCAACTGAGGAGAATTCAACTCAATTTAAATCATATAGAAATAAGCTTAATAATTTAATTCGAAAGTGTAAGCGAGATTATATTATAGATTATTATATATTGTTTTTTAATGTGATTTCATGTACGTGTCCTGATCTTACCTTTCACAGAATCAGGGTCAACACTGAGGGTGCCCAACATCCCACTACTGACAGCCTGTTGTACAGCCATTGTTATACTCTCAAGTTTCTCAGGATCAGATGACCCTTTTAAAACTACAGTGAAAGTTACCACAACACTTCCAGGTCTGAAAAGGAACAATCAAAAGTTATAACTGTCAGCAATTAATACAATATCATACAGATTTCAACAGGTATGCAAATATGCACGATACAGAATGACCAATTAGAAATTACATCCCAACATGATATCGGACCTTAGCCATTGAAGCTGATACTATAAAGATTTTAACAGGTATGCCATTGTAAAAAATAAAGAGAGAACATTTTGGAAATCACAACCCACCATGAAATCAAACCCAAGACCGTAGCCATTGCATATTAAGCTTATATTTTAAAGGTTTAACAGGTATACCATAATAAATTATAAAGAGAGACTATTTGGTAGTAGCAACCCATCTTGAAATCGATGCAAACAACCTCTGGTTTGCATAGCAGTACCTTAACCACGAACGCGTTACGATTAAGCACCTGCAAATTTGATACGTCAGCGATCATGCAACCAGGACTTTACCAGCGATCATTCAACCGGGACTTTAATACAGTGGAACCCCGTTAACACGAATTCTCCGGGTCCAAAAACATTACTTCGTGTTCAGCGGGGTTCGTGTAAACAAATCAGAAGATGAAATGCGTTACAGAAGCAGAAACAGACGTCCTCTGCATCACCCGCATAATGCGTATTCGTAGGGCTAAATTTGAAGCACACGTTTTACTTTAAACAGACATTTTCCTAGAACCAGACACTTGGCTAAGTGTGGTCATGGGATTTGTCAGAAAATGCGGTCCGTAAAAACCATCGAAAAAAAACATGTAAAAAGCAATGTTGGGGCTGCAGTAAAGTGTTCGTGTTAAGCATATTCGGTGTTATTTATCTCGTGTTAAGCACTTTGACTTGTGCAGCAGAGAAAATGCCTGCAGTCGGGGTTGCGATTAATTGCTCGAGGTAACTGGGTGTTCGAGTTAAGCGAGCTCGTGTTAACGAGGTTCTACTGAAGCTAAGACTTGCACACAAGACGAAATACTTTTCGCCCATTTCAAAATCAGACAAAAACCTTTAAGGAGATTATTTCGCAGTAATCTCATCATCCCGCCCAAAAATCGAATCAAAGACCTCTGGTTTTCTATACCAGCAATTTAAACCATTATTTGCCATGTTGGCTTCGTGATAAATTGCCTCATAATTGGATTATTGGTATATTCAATCCTGCCTCTGCTTACAAGTTTCAAAATACTAATAAACAGTAACTAATAATGACACCGTGGTGGCTTAAAAGCCCTTTGAAATAAAGAATCCATCATATCTTCATTTGGCAGTAATGGTACTTTGGTCCATGCACATGTATTTAGCAAAAACTGCTTAAGTTACATATAGGAGGTTTCAATGTATATGTGTTTCAGGGTCTAACTACATAGGAGTCCCACCAACTGACGATATGTTATGTTAGAGTACCTATTTGATTGATTTTTGCCAGATTCATGAACAAGATTGGCAATATTCCAAATGTCATACTTTTTGTCAAAAATACCAACAATTGCGACCCTGTTACGTCCCTTTCGGAAAGTGCCCAACGCTGAAAAAGATTATCTTATTATATGTTTGAGTTCAAGTTTGTTGAGTGCCTTCCCTGCAATACATTGACACAGTCCTTTAGTAACAATATCAAACTCATTCAACCTACCTAAAGCTTGTAACTTCCACTCCTACAAATTGATCACCAAACTGTGCCTCAAGAGTTCCCGCCATCTGATACATCAAAAACAATGTTTACAGTATTTAAAAAAAATGTTTGAAAGGCCTGACTGTGACACTATCCAACATCTTGAGATTGTACATGTTTTTTCCCACAATCTTCTATATGGAGAATTTATGGAACTAATGTTCATCAATTTGGCTCAGGTTAATATGTTTCTGTCTTTTAAATGCTTGATTTGAGCCCCCGGGTTAGCATAAATTGAAAATACAATATCTCACTCAGGCTTAAATCCAGACTAGAAGGCCCAATTTTGGTTGAACATCTGTTCCAAAGATCCCTCTTTCCAGATGACACAATTGTTTTGAAAAATCGGGCAGCATGCCTACCAAAACTTATGAGTGCTTATAATCTCCTATAATTGCTACATACGAGTCATTTTTGTTACCTCTGTTTCAAACTGCATTGATAATTCCTGATATTCTTGGGAACTTGGATCTGACAGTGCAGGCGAGTATTCCATATTCAAAGCCACGGATGAACTTGTTGTCGTTAATTCTGGTGGTTGAGTGGTTGGTGGTCGAGTGGTTGGTCGTCGTGTTGTTGGTTGCACTTTCAAATATAAAAATAGTAACAATCATCATTGTACCAAACAAATCATTTGTGTAAGTAAATAAAATCAAACAAGTTTTACAACAGATTGAAGATTTCTGAAATTCACCCTGTTGTTATTCTCCTCCTCTTTTTACCTACACGTATCTAAAGATAACATGCTTACTGGCTCACCTGTGGCAAAAATTGACACTGTTTTTCTAGGAAAGTGAATATGCTCGTGTCTAAAGACTTATACTGCGAAAGAAGTTGGCTTTTGTATTCATGTTGTAATGAAACCCAAATTTTATGAAAAGTTTTGATATATTTGACAGTCAATCCTTTGTTTAAAATCCTTTTGCAGGTAATGTGACATATATTAATGTGATGAATTACCAAACATATCTTTTCAAATTTACTTCACTTCTTTTTAGTCGTATAACAATTTCTGTTGAAAATTTAATTATAAAGCACCAATCTTTGAGAGCGTGTGTGGTCCAGTGCAGGCCTCATGATCTATGGGACACGAGATTGAGCCCTGTCCCGCTGGCGATTTTTTTTCGTAACCTAGCGAGACACCACACTATTCACTTGGCAAACTACATGTATGTTAATAACCCGTTTCTGATACATTGGTTATCTTCAACTTTAAGAAAATCAAGAAAGCAATTTGATAAAATTGACCCGATTTGGAATCGAACCAGGGTTGTTAGATTCATAGCCACTTATTCGTACCACTAGACTAGTGGGGGATTAGCTGCCAAAACGTGTTTTTTAATTCAATATAAACCATTACGGAATCAATCTAATCAGTTGCGTATATAGAATGATATATTATGTTTCAATAGCACAGACAATCAATAGATTCAATGAACTGTGCCCTAAACGATGATGCTGTAATACCTCGCTGGGTTACGATAAAAAAATAACGCGTCCCGCTGGGGCCAACGTGTTTGTGTCCAGGACAAGACATTTATTTTGATTGCTTGTCAACCTGAGTGACATTGGGTTGCTGTTATAGGGAATTATTACGATCTAAGTGCTGATAAAGAGAGCGTATTAGCCATGTAGACAGGGTGCAAATTGATTATGATTATCTCCTGATGGTAGCGTAATCATGATAGACAACAGCGCGGTGATCTAAATGGAATGGTGCTGTATACAAATTAATTATATTGTAATTTGACAAAATTTCATTACTTAATAAAAGAATCCCCCAGGCTTGGATGTTTATATACTATTTTGTACACAGTTGTGTTATACACATATTTGTTTATTTTGGCTTGATTTTATATATTGAAATTGAGTGGTTAATATTTTCATCTCATAGTTATTAGTATTCCATATTCACATTTAAAGGTCCATAGACATGATAACGAAAATTTCCATAAGAGGCTCATCGTGTAGCTTTAGGTAATATGCACAGAAATAAAATTTAAAAATCACAGCTGATCTCATCATTAAAGAAAAAGGCAGCTACAGCAACATAATTTTACAGCTTTTGGTCAAAAGAAACCAGTTTTATCCCGGTGGCATTGACCCTGATTTTACTTAATTTGACCTGGTTGCATCTGCGGAAAGTCACCACACAGCATATCAAAATTGTGATTCAAAATCCAAGTCTGTTACCGCAAAAGAGGAGGAAAGAGATAGCTTATTGTTTACTTTTGTTGTCATAATGACCATAAATTACATCCATTTAATAGCATTGAAGCGAACAAACTATCAAGACAATTGAGGTCGAGGTAGGGTGAGGATTAAGTAAAATACTAAAAAAGCTGAAAGTACAGAAATATTCATGTTAAACCAAGTGATTTCTTCAAAATCAAGCTTTTGGTGGCAGCAGTGTAGTTTGTTTACAGGATTGTATTAATTTGTCAGATTATCAATTTATTTAAACACTTACCTGCAGTTACAGTGACAGTGACTCTACATTCTACAAGGTTATTATTTCCATCAGTGAAAAAATATTGGACAGTGGAAGTGCCAACCTTGAAAAACGCTCCAGGTGACCCATTGTATACCTCCACAGTAACTATCCCCGAACTATCAGTGGCAGTCGGTGCAGTGAAGGTAACATTAGCACCAGTTGCAGGTTCGGTAACGTAAGTCACAGGAGGATCTTCACAGAATGTAAGTACTGGAGGCGTTCGGTCATCTGTGAAATAAATGTGCAGCAAATACCGTAAAACATCTTAATATGGCACATATGCTCATAAACAAAGTGAAGTTCCCATTGGAACCACCGGCAAACTGGTTTTGATCAAATCCCGTTCCCATTGTATTGCACCGTGTGTCCTAGAAAACTCGCAACCAATTTTTAACGATTCTAACATTTGTCATTCAAACGAACGAGGTGGATCATCAAGAAACTTCATTTCATAGCTTAATTAAAAATTATTTTTAAAACATTTGTCATGATATCATGGTGCTTATAGGTTTAGGATGAACCCGGGGGTAAATGAAAATTAAAACAAAACTTAAAATTCCACTTTGAAAAAAATGTTCAGTAACATAAGCCATTCAACTTAATTCATATGCGTCAGGGGATCATCAAAGAATGAACATTTTATAACTTAAGTTAAAATCAAGACTCGATTTGATAAAGGGGTCTTGCACTAGTATACTGTATGGCCTTGTTTGAGAAAAATAAAATTGATACATAAAAACAATTGTTTGTAGCACATAATTTGACCCTTTTCTTTCCATATATGTAACTATTTTCATTTCTATGCAAAAAGAAGCGTTTGGATTCGTTTGGAGATAAACAAGACAAGACAAGACAAGATTAATTTGAACAAGTGACCTTGTGTCACTTCGATGCTTCTAACTCTAAATTTATAATCAACGACATTGTGATGACTTCAAAGCATTCATCACAACTTTGATCGCAAAAATAATGTTGACAAAAATAATACTTTTGACCTTGAAATGTATTCTGACCTTGCAATTGATGTAGTGACCTTGAAAATAATATTGTCATATTGGCTTTGACCTTGAAAATAAACCTAACCTTGTCATTGAACATGACTTACCCAATCTTTAGTATCCCCAACCTATTAGCTTACATGTTACTCATATATTTTACTTGGGCCTCTATGTATACGATTTGAAACAACCAGGGTAACATTTGTTTTGGAGCTGACTGCAATTCATAATTTATCGAATACTACATCCTATTGTATCTCTATGCAACATACCATATCATTTTTGTTGCCTCACCTCAAGCAAATGCTTCCAATAATAATCCTACTATTATTACATTGATTTGGTTTGGTACAAGATAACATGCATCAGTGGATCCACCGATCAAAACAAACCTTTTCAATTATTTATAAATCGACTTTCAAAGATTGTATTGCTTGATTTCGCAAAAAAAATTCTCATCTTGACAAAGTAATTGACCTTAAGTGACCTTGACACATGTCTCTTAACAATTTCTGGTGCCAATCGTTCGATTCTCATTTCTATGGGATAACCTTGACATTTGATCTTGATTTTTTTTCGAATTCAAATGAAGCTCGTCTTTAGCCCTAAACAAAACTTCAACATTATACATCAAACGAATCTTGAGATAACGTACGACAAACGTTTAACAGCTAATTATGCAAATGAGATACTTAATTAGCATATTTTGCAACCATACTTTAATGGGATCTTGAAGAGGTTAAATTCTTTACCGTTAATATAAAGCCAGACAGACAGACAGACAGAGTCTCTTCAAGAACAAAGTTCAGGCGAGACAAGAAACATACTTACCACATTGGTCCGTATTCCCATCTGCTGGCAGAACTTGAAAGTCGTTTTCACAAAGAGTAACACCTATAATCCAAATGAAAAGTATTTAATTTGTTATACTGCTTGCCACGCTGGCTGCAATTTTAATGTACGTAATTTAACAGTTTAAAATATTTTGTCGACATCACAGAGAAGCTATCTCGTAAATTTAAGCTAAATACACTTTTGTAAAAAATTAAATATTAAGATTTTGCAGTAAAAATCTTCTCATACTTGACAGTTCGACATATTTATCTATCTAAATAGGAATCAAAAGTAACATCGCCAAATCTAATTCTACATAGAAATTCAATGTGAACAATACTGCTAAAATTTAACCAAACTGCAAAATGATCAACTGGTTTAGATTGTTATCACCGTGAATTTTAATAAGGAACTTAAAGTTGACTAGAATCAAAAGAAGACAAAAATAAAAACATGTTTTACATTGAAGAAAAACAAACCCTGAAAAATACTGATTTTACCCTATATATACGAAATGCAAAATGAATCATTATTTCCATGTGGATATCAAAAAATAACTGATTACATTTGAAGCTCTTTAACACGAAATCTTTGGGGCCACGTGTTTTAGTTTGTGTTATCAGGATTTTGGGTTATCAAGTTACAATTACTGTTATGTAGTGTAGAGGGTAGTATAGCATGTAGAGGGGTAGTAAGGGTATAATACCCTTCAGCATACACAGTGTTAATAAGATTCACTATTTTGCTGATCTTGCAAAAGGCAGTTTTTGCTCAAGACCCAAGCTTGCAGCCTGGCAGGCTGTGATTGGTCAAAAACCATGTGGTCCTAAAGATGTTATGATGGGTGAGATGCCGGTCCCTGATTGGTCAATGATAAATATGGTACCATACAATATTGAGGACTTGATACTGGGGAGGAGGGTTGTATTACCATTACTGTATTAACCATGGAAGAGATAATTACATAGAGTGTTGCTAGTAGCTGGAATAAAAATGAATTATTTAAGTTAAAGTGGTGTATCTAAAATCGACTTATTTGAACAATGGTGGCAGCGAAACTTACGAATCTATTTTAGATGGAACGCCATCCGGCTAGACGCATACCGAATTTTTGTTAAAACGTGTACTTAGAAATGGATCATGAATGCTGGACACTTTTACTGAAAGACTAGCTTTTACAAATGCGGAGGTTAACTTTGACAGGGGATCACAAATGCTGAACACTTTTACTGAAAGGCTAGCTAAAATGTTTCAGCTGGAGACGGTTGGACTTGATTGCCATAGAGATGGACATGGATGCAGCAAGTCTGTGGATGGAGATATAGATGTTATTTACACTTCATGACTTTGTGTTTGCTTAGGACAGACTTGGCAATTTGACACAGTGACTATGAACTTGGAAAGGACACCAGCTGCGGATTATGTTAGCTTGGAAGTGGATCACAAATGCTGAACACTTTTTCTGAAAGGCTAGCTAAAATATTTCAGCTGGAGACAATTGGACTTGATGTACATGGACATAGATGCAGAAATTCTTTGGATGCAGAAACAGATGTTATTTAAACTTCATGACTTTGTGTTTTTTTGCACCGGAGGCGCAGGACAGACTTGACAATTTGACAGTGACTATGAACTTGGAAAGGACACCAGCTGCAGATTATGTTAACTCTGAAATGGATAACAAACGCTGGACACTTTTTCCTGAAAGGATAGCTTTTATACGATTTATCCGCTGGATACGATTGAACCTAATTGCCATAGAGATGTACAGGGACACGGATGCAGAAATTCAATGGATGGAGTAATAGATGTTATTTAAACTTCATGATTTTGTGTTTCTTGAAATGGAGACAGACTTGATAATTTGACACAGTGACTATGAACTTGGAAAGGACACCAGCTATTAAATCATAACACAGTAGGCTTGGTAACAGATGCAGTATATAGTTAAGACTTGGTTAAGAAAATTTAAGTTGAGACATAACTAAATAGTTTAGTGATATAATATTACATTGTAAAATCAGCTCAGTATGGCAGACCAAGGGGACACCCATTTGCAAACTCCCGAAGGTGTACCTGAGGGGCTACCGAAAGAAGTGTGGGTACCCTAGTGTTGCTAGTAGCTGGAATAAAAATGAATTATATAAGTTAAAGTGGTGTATCTAAAATCGACTTATTTGAACAATTGATACAGAGGAAAGTATATGTTGATTTAGTGCCGGGCCGAGGGGGCTCGGACTATATTACAATTACCATGCAAAAATAGTATAGGGACCAGAAGTTCAATTTGTGTTATCAGGGTTGATGTGTTAACCAACTACCACTGTATTAAGGGAACACAACAACAGGTTACAAAAAGCATGTTTTAAACAAAAACAACACTTCCCCAAATTTCAAAACGCTCAACTTATACAATTGCATCTATCATTATTAGATATATAAGATCTAAGCCAACAAAGAACAGCAAACACATTCCCTAAAGCTCCTTAAAACACATATCGTTGCATTTGTACCGGATATAACATTGATCAGACTGATAAGAACATTTAAATAAAACAACTTACCACTTGGTACTGATTCTATAGCACTTATTTCAATAACAAACTTGAATTTGTCATATGCGTCCGCTATCAAATGATTTAAATATGTGAAAGTTTCAATGGTTGCTTTAGAGTCGGGCGTGATTATGTCCAGTGTTTCTATATGTTTTTTCCCCAATTCATCCTTAGGATCAGCGCCCGGAATGTCAAACATTTCATTATAATTTTCGTAACTGAAGCCATCATATACTGCAATGGCACCATCGTTGTTCAGCACTTTATAAATATAAAATTTCACGGGTTCGTATATAGCAATAAGCGTGCGATGTGAAGCTCCAAGGATAAGTTGCAAGACACGTATGTAGATCCTGGTTCCAGTTGGCGCCATCAAATTCATTATACATACAGGGTAATCTGTAAGTGGCGTTTCCATTGGATATCCTGGTGATTGTAAGCTGACCACACGGCCAACTTCTAGATTAATTGTTTCTGAACTGCATGCTGCAGAAAAAGAAATAAGAGATACAACTTTAGGATTATTGAAGTAAGATATCAAGATTGTAAACTGTCTACATGGCTATCCTCTAGATTAATTATTTCTAAACTGCATGCTGGATAATAACAGATACAACTTTATGCTTATTCAAATGTTTACGTCTAAAGTAAGATAGCTAGATTGAAACTGACTACTTAGCTAACTTCTAGATTAATTGTTTCCGAACTGCAAGCTGCAGAGGAAATACCGATACAACTTTAGAATGACTGAAAAGGTTTTAAGTCCAAGGTAAGATATTGAGATTGTAAGCTGACGTGCGGTAAACCTTTAACATACTTATAACAATGCATGCCGGAGAAATGAACATTCATATACAAGGATGATTTGAAAAGTTTTGAGCCTAAAAATAAGGTTAAAGATCAGTTGTACACTTGAATAATTATCCACGCATTTTACACTTATTGTTGATGCATTTCAGCTTAACCCTAACGCAGAGCAGGTGGTCGTGGGGAAGGTGGTACGGAGACTCAAGGAAGAAGGAAGAAAGAAATCTCCTCAAGAAAGAAGGAAGGGAGGGAGGAAAAAAGCGCGCATAGCGCGCCTGCGCGGGCCGGGGCTCGAACCCGGGACCTCTCGCGTGCTAGGCGGGGGACAGGGGCTGCACAGTGCACGCCATGCCGGTTTGTTGGTCAAGCCAGCATTTCCTTGTATATAGATAGGCTCGGGCGATTGCGCAATCACCGATTGTGACGTATTTGGACTTAGTCTAGTCTGTGTATGATTTTGTATGATTAAACGGCGTTAGGGTTAATATGATCTCGGGGGCACTCAATATTAGCTTACGCACCAAGCTCCATCAAAAAGACCCCCTTTTTGACCCGCTGTCACCGAAAGACTCTTGTTTTTACGATCTGTCACCCGATGACCCCATATTTTCACCTTTTCTCACCCGAAGATCCCTAATTTTTGCTAAAAGATTTTGCTAAAAAAGACGGTAATTTTTCCATTTTTTGAACTTTCGCTAAAATGTTGACAATTTTGCAAAAAAAAAGACCCTATATTTGGGAGGTTGTCACCGAAAGACCCCCTTTTTGAGGCAGTTTGTCACCAAAAGACCCCTTTTGGAGGCAATCTGTCAACAAAAGACCCTTGATTTTAATGTGGCTGATGAAGCCCGTACGTCACTTTCATATCTGAGCCCCCCCCCCCCGGGTATGATCATACTTTACAGAAGCACTAGACATATTCAATAATGTCCTATTCAAGAAAAATATATATTGATCTAGACCTATGAAATGGTTGCAAATCGTCTCTACATTTTGTACAACAATGGTTACCTCTAACAGACAATCTTGCACTTTGGGAATAATATAAATCTGTCAATAAACACATTTAGTGACTGAAAAGAAAATAATAATTACCTTGTAGTGGTTCAACAAATTGCACTGTGAATGAAGAAAAATGAACAAATAATTTACACTGAATTCTGTAAAATTATTACAAAGTTACAGAGATTATTTAATTTTTAGTTCTGCCCTCCCACGACAATTGTACATTGTTGGGGGATGGTATTTTATTGAAGTTCATACCTTAAGTGAATGTGAACGAATCACAGATGTTACATCAAAATATCCTGAAATAATTGTAAGAAAACTGTTCCCGTTTTTCTTGTATTACTCTAAGTAAACAAAATGTCGAACTCAGAGGAATCACAGAAAAATCAAGAAATTGCATCTGGAAAGGACGATATTGTTCAACAAATGATAAACAATGATACATTCCAAACATTCTTTAAAACTGTAATGATAGAGGCGGAAAAGGAGGAAAACGAAGACTGTCGGGACAGAATAGCTACGTTGGAAGGGCATGTGGTTGATTAAAAAAGGAGAATGAATAACTTACAGGTAGTATGCATGAACTCAAATGCAGAGTTGACAAAGTAACAAAACATAACAGTTCACTGCAGAAACAGACTGACGCTCTTCAAAATGAAATTGAAATGAGAAGTCTAGTTCTAGAAGACTTGCAACAATACAGCAGGAGAAATTGTCTCCTTTCGACGGAGGTGCCTGAGAAAAGGGGTGAAAATACTGATGACAATATGAAAACACTTGCCGCTGAGAAATTGGAAATCACTTTGAAAGATGAAGACATTGACAGAAGCCATAGAATCGGTAAGCCCAAGCCAGGTAAAGCGAGACCAATAATTATCAAATTTACCAGATACAACAAACGACTTGAAATTAAAAGGAACTCAGATGGGCATACAAGAACAGCTTACTTCGTTTAAGCAATTCCTACTGGAAAAAGCCAAAAGAAAACTTATGACAATCTCAAAAATAGATAAATCAACTTTGACTTGGGACGAAAGAGTGTATGTGTTAGTTCAAAGATATAAAAACGTACCAACAAAGAAACTGGTCATCAGTAGTGCTAATGACTTAAATGCCATTTGGCCGGGAACAGTGACTAGCAAGACAACAGAAGTAACGAGTAGGTGATTCCAACTATGAAAAGATTGCTTTTGACACTGACAGTGAGGATTCTGATTCTGGTTAAATGCAGATGGTTAATATGGACAATAACTTTTATATCTAAAATAAGAATCAATGCGAACTAATTGACTACTTTACTATCGTTCCAAAAATTATATAATTGTTTATATTGATTATAAACCATGTATCATGTACAATAATGTTTTTGATGTTTCAAAATGGCGTCACTAGTATCAGTAT
>JAUMTS010085450.1:0-10505 GCA_032273385.1 Ophiopholis aculeata | reverse complement strand
CGAACTTTATTTACAACTCACCAAATTCATCATAATTTTACTACTGATTGACAGTTGTCACTGATTTTACATTTTATGGAAAGGTAATAATGTATTGTACACATAATGACATAGACATTTTCAGAATATGTCTTACTTTTTAAATAGGAGCCATTTTACTGACTGCAAAATTCTTTTTGATACACCCTCTATTAATGGCATACTTACCTGTGTTAACCTCTAACATTTGCTGCTGTTTGTTCTCTTTGCCTCTTAAGTTTTCTGAAATTAAGTCTACCTCTGAGTCATGAATTTCAGATGCATTACTGTTAAACCTGTAAAGGCAGATGAATTGAAAAAAGTCCTTATAATCATCTGAATGTGTGTACGCTTTTGTTGCCGCATTGGTCAAGTTGCAAACTTCAACATATGTTAGTTTGAAGGGATGTACATGCATACATGCAGCTTAAAATATTTTACTTTCATCTCATGATGATATTCATTCAGAAATAATACAGCGTCCTGCAATTAATTTGTATGTTTCACAGGCTCATACCATGTTCAATTTGTAAAAAGCCAATTTTGAATAATTGTAAACATGTGCTGTGCATTTTTCACATTCTTAGCTTTTATATTAAGTGTAACATATTCTGATGATCTATTCAAATTCCTAATGGATTTAAGATTCAAGATGTATTATTTCATAGCTGCGCTAAAATAAATCATCTATAGTGAATTTGGTAGGATCAATACTGACTCTTGCAAAAAAAAATCATCCAGAACTTCTATGTATGGTGCATGAATGTCAAAATTTGGAAAGGAATGTGTCGAAATTTTTTTTGATGAGTGCAATTTTTATATCATATTTTGCAGCTAAATTTCATGTTCAGCGCTGTTCATGAGAGCTGTGAATGCATAAGCATTTCAAGTGGTAATCCATCAACAATTCATATATACAGATGAGAGTGCAAAAGAGACCATAAGAAGCTGATATTGATGAAAATTTAGCATTCATGTTGTATGTTAAAGTATTTTGCTCCCCACCTTCGCATCTTTGCCTTTATGACTGTGACTAAACAGTTTCAATTACAGATTTTGGTACCATATTTTACATCATGGCATTCCTTGCAAATAAGACATTTTTTAAAACATCAGGCAACCTTTGGGACACCCTGTACTGTTTTGTGCACAATATCTGTCAATGCTAAATGGTCCCTTTCCTTGAAATACTGATACATTGTAAGGTCTTGAAATGATACCTTCCTCTTTCTTATCAGTTACAAACATTAAGTCAATATCTCATTCAATGGATCTCAAAAACTTACGATTCTGAATCACTACTAGCTTCAACATCATCCGGATCGAACGATTTATTGGAGTGATCTGAAATAAATATTTAATGAATTCATTATCATTAGAAATAAAAATAATGTTAACATGTAGTTGTAACAAAAGTAAAATGTATGACTGATTTTAATGAGTGTGCCAGTAATTTCTTCCATAAAACAAAAATTGAATTTTTTAATTAATGTCAACAATAACAATTAAATCAGTATTTAAACAAAAGTTTTTGATTTTGGTGCTTTACAAATCCATTTGATTTGTAAAACAAAAGCCAAGTATTTGAAAACTTGTATCACACATCTTAAAATAAATGTAACTGCACTAATGATGAATGAATTTCAAGCTATCTTTGACTGCAGCTTTATTATTCAAGTCTGCTTGAGCTAAAATTTCAATCCTCCTTCCTTTCCAGATTGTACTATTATGAACATGATGATTGCTAAACTTTTATCCCGACTTAAGCAAATTCATTGATAGCATTATCTGCAAAATTGGATATGAAGGGATCTCTAAAAGCAGCCAATGTACTATTTTGTAAATTGCTGTCAATTCATTCTGGTACATACTCTTGAATTAACATATGCTTTACTTATATATTTTTTATCTTGAATTGCATGGTCACAACACATTTAAGTGAAATTATATCCAACAATGCAATAATAGATACTCAAAAGTGTTTAAATAAACCAACAACACGATTTGATATGCATAATAAAAAATGCTACCTGCTCGTTCTTTTCTCCATAAAAATATCATGTATCCACATTTATAATCATATCATTTTTCAATCCAAATTGAGGCTTTAAACTGGTATGCTATGTTTCATAATAACATAGCATACAATAGAATATATACAACTCAACTTCTTTGGTTTGTAATTCTTGCACTCAACTCAGTGCTAGTCAGGTCCTGTCTTTTGAGGCAGGTGAGTGCGATAGCACACCATCACATACCTAAAATGATCTTTAGAAGTGTGATTTTTAGTACACTTACATCTAGGAAATTATACACAGTTAGATACAAAATGCACACCTACAGTGCATCTGAATATCTTGAGAAATGCTATTTGTAGCACGGCTGGTATTTTCAAAAGACATGGTCTTGCTAATGTTACAGTGTAAAATGTTGGTACTGGTTTACATCTGGTGTTTACATTTTATTGACTTCTGGTAGAAAAATCAGGATGCCTGTTTACCACAAAATGAAACCAGACTTCACACTTTTGTATTTCATGAGATCAAGTTACCTGATGAATTGAAAAAGTAATCATCTAGCAAACTATAGAAACTATGTTCTGGTTTTGTTTCTTGACTTTCAACTGCCGTCTGAGCTAAGTAGATGCTGCGAGCACTGTCTTCACTCTCCAATAACTCTTCACCTTTATCACTATCCTGGAATTACACAATTTTTGAACAACACATTGTTGTCTTGTTTTAATTTCCTTGATAACCAATTTATTGTTGATGGATAAATTGAATTTTTGCATGCTGCAGTTAAACTGACTTTTGCATTCTCTGAATAGAAATTAAAATAATAATAATAACAATATTGTCACTTTTCTGTCAAAACCTCGTAATTCCAATATTTGGGAAGGTACTTTTTCTTTTATTCAGTAACTGCAGAGGCAACATGCACAAATTACATTACATTTGCTCCAATTCCTTTGGTAGGAAAGCTGAAGAATCTGATATTTTGATCAAAGCATTTTGCCTATACAGTTGATCACTTGTTTTCATATCTCAATAGTCTATTTAAAATGGTTAAATACTATTAAGTCAGTACATAGATCAGTATCATTGCAGGCATAGACCTGATTAACAGACCTGTCATAAAATGTTATCATTCTTCACATTTATCTGAATCATAGTTACAAGCATTCGCCAAAGATCTAGAAGACCATAGCTTTTAAAAATCTAAAGGACCAAAGATCCTAAAGTTTAAGTCCATCCTTGTGGAGAGCAGACGGAAAAAAATTGTTTTAAATGACTTAATCATCCGTGATATCTAGCCTGGCTTGAATTAAAAATAAAATAAATGCCACAACAGCCTTGATCAAGGCTAAAATGATTAATTACAGTTTCATGTGAACCAGCCAATTAGAAGGCAGAAACTTGAGGTATATCAAAACCTCTGGTGTGATTGGGTGTGTATTTGTATTGCTGATTTTTATTGTACAAGTCAATTTTTTCATCATCATGCCAAATTTTATTTTTTGGTGTTACAATGTTTTGGCAGAACAACAATATGTTGGTGCTTATTGATTAAAGCTCTTTACTAGACCACATGTTATCAAATGTGATTCAAATAATTTTGAATTACCAGAGCAGTGGGATACTTGGTTAACACTAATTTTTACTAGTCAGTTTCAAATACGCTTATTGTAACAAGACTGACTACCACAAGGGGGGGGGGGGGTGATGATTGTGTTGAGTAAGTAAATATGTTTCAACATGTGATCTTTCAATGAAATAATGAATCTGGTCTCAGGTGGCTGATGTTTTTAAAGGTTAGTGGTGATCTTTAACAAGAAACAATTTACTTCTATATGATTTAAGTAATGTTAATGGTATGCTAAGTTTAACTTACATGTCTTTCATTACTTGTAGCTTCTTCTGAATTGCCTTTCTTCACATAAATGACAAATGTTGCTCTAGACAGATTCATATTCTTTGCTCTTTTGTAACGATTTGTAGCCATTCCATCATAGTAAAATGTGGCATCTTTTTGTGGAAACATGTAGCTCACAAAATGCCGTCCTCCTGGTGTTGACTTAGTCAAAGTATATAGTTCGTATCTGTAAACAAAATTATTACAGTAAGTGATCCAGAGTCTATATACTGTGGTCTGTAGCAAACCAAGAACATACACAACATGCACATAATATGAAAAATAATTTTCAAACAATTCAACAACACTCACTTTTTTGACCGAATATTTCAGAGATACCAATCTCCGTTATCAGCGGTTGGAAGCTGAATGTTGACTGACTGATTCTCTCCTGAATCCTGACGCTGGTGGCGTACTTGAATTAGGTGTTTCCAGAAGAAAATCATAAAGTCTTGAAAGTTCACGCCCCCCGTCCCTATTTAGGGTGGGGCTGGTCTCTTTCTTGATATAAATTGCCTCTCTCACTTTTCGAGGAATCAATTTGTTCTCTCTGCATAGAACCTTGACGTTCTCAAGATCAGGTTTGTGGCCCGTTTTCTGATAATGTTCGGCCACTGCAGAAAGATTGTTCGCTATTTTAGCAGTATGTTCTTTGATGCGATCTCCAACAGATCTTTTTGTTTCATAATAGTCTAGTTTGGAACTTGTTTAGAAACAGTGCAGGATTTTGAATCAGCAGCTCACAAGTTTGGACCTGATACAGCTACGGCTTATACGTGTACATACATACATTATGTGACTTTTATATAGCGCCAATTCATTTAGATCACAGCGCTTAAAGGTGCTGTTCCGATCACTTTTTCAACCCCCAATTTCAAATTGGAGATTTTGATACCACAAGAACGCTCATTTTTAGGCCTGAATTATGTTTCCTTAAAGAGATATGGTCAAAACGGTAGCGAATTACTGGAAAATTTAGTTTACCAAAATTAATATTGCATAGGTTTCTATGGGTCGCTCTCAGACACATTTTTGTTTGAAACATCAAATTGGCTCAAGCTATGTCGATCAAATTTCAGAATTGTAAAATGTAGGTGATGGTCCTACGTTCAAATAAGGAAAAACATATTCGGTAATTTTGTGGGAAGATTGGAATACCTACCTTTTAACATTAAATCAGAAAAGCATGAAAACAATCACAAAAATTAAGAAAATAGCCCAATGACAAGACTGAAGCATGCAGAAACTACTCCTGGGAAAAAGGTAAGACTTTAGGCAATTTTTTTAAAGGTGCAAACTGTTTTGACAGAGCAAAAAGATTAGGCAAGGAGCAGTATAGTAAAATGCCTTACTAGTAGCTGACTAACGTGTCCTGTTCTTGATTCTGTGGACAGCAAGACGTGTTATGTCAGAGACCAGGCGTAATCCCTCACGTTAAGGCGTATATAAAGTGATGTGTGATGTTAGATAAGCAGGTACAAGACCATTTATGGGCATTATGTTCGTGGGCAAGAGATTTCGCCACACCAGTTGCTTACAATGGTAGTTCTAGGAATGTATCAGCAAGGAACATCGTCTAATGGTATGAGTATTATAGCCTGGACATTGTAATGCACTTGACCGTATTCTATTGATAACAAAATAAACGTAGAGACCCTTAATATGGAGACTAGCTTGATCTTTGTAAAAGCGCTTAAGCACTTGCGTCTAATGTACCTCCAACTTCACATGCTTTTTGTTAGGTTTCACCCTTAGGTTGCTTCTTGTTTACTCTCCAACATCAAAAACCAAGCCAGATTTTTTTTTTTTTTTGGCTGGGAGTGACTAGAGGGGACTTCAGTGGTCCCTCAGTGGGTAAAAAATTGGGTCAATCCCTTCCGACTTAAACTCGTCCCTGATTTTGAACCAAGGCTTGTTTCCCACCCTCCCTGCCAAGGTCCGTCCCCACAAATTTTAAAAATTGTGATTTATTTTGGGGCCAATTTAGTTCAAAAGTACCTTAAAAAGCAGTATTCTATTATACTTAATGCATTAAAAATACACCAAATTTTGCAATGAGGAACAGTCTTGACTTCAGCAGGATTTTCTTCAAAATTTAAGTCACACTATGAAAAATTAGAGGAAAATACCTATATGCAACCCTAACGATGAGGCTATTGTAAATGCAAAAGAAATACACCCTTTCACAGTTGCAGCGTGCGCATGCTCAGATTGTCTGAGTATGCGCATTTATTGGCCGCCATTTTAAGTTGCGAGTAAACAAAGAATTTCTACAGTGAGAAATGCTGAATAATGGTTTGTTTACTCGCAATTCAAAATGGCGGCCGTAACCGTAAAAGGGTGTATTGAATATAGGTACAGATTTTCTATCACGAGAAGTTAAAAGGTTATTAAAAATGACATGTCAGAGTCAGTCAATCATTTGGAGAGCAAACAAACTTTTATCATCCTCATTGAAATACTGGCACCTTATCTAAACCTGCACTTTTTTATATGGAATACTTGCGCTCAGTATGTGATATGTCATTTTCACATGCTTAAGAATCTCTGTTTGTCATACATTGCAAATTTCACATGGTGTGCATGATAAACCTCTATACCTGTGTAGGTATACCAATAAAGTATATATTTTCTGATATACAAATCAGCAAAGTATATATTTTCTGATATACATTGCATATCAGAAAATATAATACTTTACTGATATATATACATTTTATCTCCAAAACTACAAAGAATTTGGAGATAAATTTTGGATTTACAATTAGTAAATGTGGACTTCCACTGGCACCGAAAGGAGCCCTTGGAGGATGAGAATGTTATCAGACCCTATCCCTTTAAATTTAATCCACATGCTCATATTGACATCACACTGTGCTTGTACCACATGGTTCATTTAGTACCAGATCATCAGAATATATCCTTTAAGGTGTACATCTAAACTCATCCATTCACAGTTTAAATCCTGGGGAAGTAGCGACATTTATTTGGTCACCCTGTTCTAGCCTATTATAGTCACACAATGCAGTCAATACTAAGAGACAGTCACTCTTATTCTGAGCGAATAAGTGTGAGTGAATATCGATGAGCGAATGTGATTGGATGTACGACATTTTATAGCCACTCAAAATATTACCTTGCATTTAGAACTGTTATTTCACTGCTCAGCATTGATTTTCTCATAGACACATTCTCCACTGACAAGATCAAAAAGGGTGGTGGATCCCAACGAAATGTCCTAGCACTGACTGTCCGCACTCCTTGGCAATTCTCCTGCTTGCTATAATCATACAATTTAATGTAAATGTTGTTGTAAGAACAATAACATATTGAGATCAAAATCATTTGGATAATATAATTTTGAGCCATGTGATGAAAGCCTTCAGCCTAAATAGTTAGCTCTGTATTTATGTGATTGGTTGCAATATTTTTTTCAGGAACTATGCGAGGGAGCAGTTTTGTGATATTTTTAGTAACTTTGCTTGTCAACAAGTCGTCACGACACGCCACGCACTTGAATGCACACGAGACGCACTGCGCGTGTGTCTAATTAATTGATCTGAGCACTTTGTTTTCACTGGCAAATAACGTGTTTTCACCGGCATGACGTATGGCTGTTCTTGGCAATAATTGCTTCTCCTCTAATATGGTTTAACCTATCAGGATAAAGTATTTCTGTGGCATCGGAGTATAATAATGCTACAAAGCAATATGTAATAAGATATGTGACCATTCACCAAGAACTTCCCGCAAATTCAGCATTTCTTATTTTAATACGTGGCTAAATACATGTTAAAGTCGTATTCTGACAAAATTGAGATTTTCACTGATTTGAACTGTTCATACCATCTTAAATTCCTTGCAAAACATCAGTTTTCATTTCAACTCCAAAAAAATCTGAAGACTAACATTTTCTAAATGTAGGTGCATTGGAAGTGTGCATAAAATGAGGACTTTAATGCAAGTTTTTCAGTTTTATACATTCTGACATACCACGCTTTGAAAAATCATGATTCCACTTTTGATACAATTATCAATTTAAACATGAAGATAAAATATATATTCTGACTGAATCTGCAATTTAAAAAAAACGAAACTGACTTGGAGCAGACTTTACTAGAGGCTTGTGGTGAATGGTTTCATATGTGTTACGTCATCATATATGACGCTGAGAGCATAATGTACATGTCAAGCCCAGCTATCTTGCACACACTGCTGTGAAATAATTCCCCTCATACTTTTTGATTGCATGGTCTATAGGGCCAATGAAAAAAAAGCTGGGGAAAGCTGGGCTAGCCAAATCACATACCTCTTTGCACTACTTTTTCATTCATTAAAATCTTTGCACTACTTTTTTAGTCATTAAAATAAGCCGAGGCTTGACCTGATCGGCTGAAGCTGCGGGATTCCTTAGATACAAATATGTAACATGCAACCTGGTAAATAGATATAAGCTATTACTTTACTTTGAATTTTTTCCTGTAATGTTATACTGCTTTCCTTCTCGTGTAGTTTTGCAGCTTTTTCACTGTGTGACCTATATTTTTAGTAAAAACCTGACTGGCTTCATGTTTTTGTAGCGGCAGAAATGGCGGTTGCAGGAAGTCAAATGCCAGTTTAGTTTAGTGTTTCCTTATATCACTTAACTTACTCTTTATCTGTGACAATGATTAAATCCCTTGTTTCCTTCTCATCTTGTTTATTGCTCGGCTTGGTTTGTTTGATGGAGTAGTTGCAAGCATGTCGTCTTTCCATTATACATCTGTCCAGCATATTTTGTATAGAAGATTTAGTTTTCCTTTTATCTTGTCTGTTTATGAAAACATGAAACATCAGAATATGTCAGTCACAAAATATGGACTCATCCTAACTATACAACATTTATTCTGAAGATGCTAGAGAATGCAATAAATATAATTATCTGATGATAAGTATGTACTAGGTTATGGTTTTTTTTTTTTAAGTTGTGAATTTCTCTTGCAAAGAACCTGGATGACTCACAATGAACATTGGAATGTTGATAAACATTAAAAGTACAAGTAAAAGGGCCTGTGTCTATGATGGAATAGTTGCAAACATGTCATCAAGAGCAAGTAAGTGTGAAGAGGTGAATAATTATTTATAAATCATACACCACAAAACAAAGTGACAATCAGTGAAAAAGATCACTGACCATCCAGGATTCGAACCTGTGACCTTCAGAATACTAGCCTCACACTCTACCAACTGAGCTATGATATGGTCAGATGGGGAAGAGTGGATGATATTATATCAATAGGCCTTTAGTTTTACCCCGACTCTCTGATATCTTCTCACCCGAGAAGCTTGATCAAAGGACTTGGAAATCAATCCAAATTCGTAAATATAAGCTTAAACGAAATTAAAACATGTGGTCGAATTAATATAGGTAAATTATAGGCCGTAAATCACAAATCATAAATCATACACCGCACAACAATCTTCATTTCTGCTTAAGTGTGATCTTAAAACTTATCACTCCCTTTTCTTGATATAGAACAGGTAAAGTAAAAGACAGCCTCAAATTAAGCATCAATTATAGATTGGCAAACTTTTTTTTCTAAGGAACATACAGACAAATTGTCTGTCTGCGTCCTTTGAAAACAGCAAGCAAAGTAAGTAAAATGCTTTACAGACCTGTGTTTTAGTGAAACTAATAATTAAAGGTATACTAGCCATGATCACAAGTATAAACTTCGACTTTCCTCTACACTTACTTATTTTATATTATTGCATTTTTAGAAACTACTTCCCCACACTAACCTATTACCGTAACTGTTCTTGCTTGAGTATTTATTGTAAATAAGACAACTAGTTGTGCTTTTAATACTTCGCCAGCGAAGCGATAATTCAATAGCAGTGCTTCTAAAAAATAAATAATTAAAGGTAAAGGGGCCGATTACATTCTCATCCCCAGGGGCTCAGTCGGAAGTAGTACATTTTTGGTGTCAAATGAAAGCTATTATTTTTCTATAGCAAAAAATGTAAAGTTTACTGGTATACCTATTTTCAGATTCTTATGTATTTACATAACAGCCTCATCTCTTAGGGTTACATACTTTTTTGCCTCTGGAGGATAAACAAGAAGCAACCCAAAGGTAAACCTCACAAAATGAAGTCAATCAGTTAAAATTAAATTATACACATGTATGTTAAATCGGCTCCTACCTTTTAAGTTTTCAAAATTAAGACTTCTTTACATATCTACAAAACGTTTTTTTTTTTTTTGTACAGAGTGCATGTTTTTGAAAATATGATCACCTTCAGAAAAAAAAATTCATGTGTATATCATCAAGCACACATTTGGAAACTAAACAATTTAGGGAAATAGAAAGACTGGCTTATGGTTCCAAAAAAAAAATTGCTTAAAATTCATCTTTTTGAGAACTATATTATATTCTATATATGACGAGAGTTTTATGTTTGTTTTGATTAGTATATGATCAACTTAACCCGAACAGACCTGACTACTACAAAATACTATCTATACTCTACAAAATGAAGAGAATAGCCTAAATCCGAATATATGTGAGCACTAATAACTTGCTACTGAGGCA
>JAUMTS010085339.1:0-10509 GCA_032273385.1 Ophiopholis aculeata | reverse complement strand
TGGTTTTTGTATAATGTGATACTCTCTTTCAGCCATTTTTGACTAAATTATCAAATAGATTAAATAGTAAACGTATTTTCACACAAATCGCCTCTCGCCTCAAAACCCATTGTCTTAAGAAACATTTAACAGAATCATGATGCATATTGTGTTACTTGAGCAAATTGTCTCCAAATATCCGTTGTAATTTACATGCATAGAATCAAAAGCGACTTACAAAGATAACAGTAGAGTTCCACACCAAACTATCAGCTGTCCCAAGCGGTTAATAGGACAAGCAAATCACGTAACAACTACGTAATCATTATCTACACGAACGCGCATTGTTTGTTTGAGTTTACTTGGCAATAAAAAGTCATGAATAATGCGAAGTTGAATTTGCTCTCTTCTTAATCGGAGTAAAATATATTGTAATTCCGGCGAAGTGTAATGTGTTCTTTCATACGAATACGCAGGGTTGCGTTGGGACTAGGTTCACGGATTGGCCTACTAGTATATCTTTAATAACGGTACGGCTTGTCGGTGTGACTTTTATAGGCAGTGTATTGGGAAAACGCTGAAGTAATTTCTCTCTCAATTGAGACGTGTTTTATTCTAAGGTAAAAGGGTAGTTTGGGAACTCTTGAAGTGATAATTGAACTAAAACTACGGGGTGATTTACTTAAGGGTATCAAAACAAGAGTATTTTACTATATCGTATACTATATCATTATTGTTGAGAGCAGAACTATGATTTTGTCAGTGTTTAAAAGCTTGTTTGTTGTTTTTCACAGTAGATAACATTTTGGTAATTATTTTCATACTTTTGTTGTGTTAAAAACATCACTTTTGTTTAGAACATGCTGGTAAAGAGAATTGTGTTTTTGTATAATGTATAACTCTCTTTCAGCCATTTTTGACTAAGTACCAAGTAAATTAAACAGTAGAAGTATTTTAAAATCCCTCCCAAAAATGTAGTATCTCACACAAGTCGCCTTTCGCCTCAAATCGCCTGAAATCTCATACAGTCATGGTGAGTAATCAAAACCAATTGGTTTAAGAAAATTTAACAGATTCCGAATGCATCTAATGTTATTTGAGACAAATATCTCCAAATAACCGTCAAAAGCGACTTAAAAATATAACAGTAGGGTTTCACATCAAACTATCACCTTTCCCAATCGGGTAATAGGACAAGTAAATCACGTTACAACTACGTAACTATTATCTCCACCAGCGCACAGTGGTTATCTGAGTTAAGTTGGTGATACAAAGTCATGAATATTAAATGGGAAAATGGAATGTTGCCCTCTTGTTTAGATATAGATATTGTAATTCCGGGACAAGTGTAAAGTGTTCTTTTCTTACGAATACGCAAAGCTGCGTTGGGACTAGGTTCACGGATTGGCCTATATCGGTAACGACGGTAAAGCTTGTCGGTGTGACTTCTATGGGCAGTGTTTTGGGAAAACGCTAAAGTAATGTCTCTCTCAATTGAGACGTTTTCGCTTGTTAGTTCCATACCGTCTGCTTGTTAAGGGTAGCTTTGGAACTCTTGAAGTGATAATTGAATTAAAACTATGTGGATGATTTACTTAAGGGAAATGTGTTATCGTAGTCTTACACGCAATTGCAATTCAACCTGCTAATTTACCTGGTATCTGCTTTAGATAGTACTTTTGTATCAATTTGATGAATTTCCGATAGACATTTATAAGATTTTACTGGTTTGGATTTTTTTGCTTTTGATTTTTGATATTATTTGATATTGTTTTTATCAAACAGTAGTGAAATTTATTCAATTTGGGAATCTGTAAAATTAAAGTGCAGAAACAAGAAGGTTTGATGTTCTAAGTCTGCGACCATTATTGTAAGAACTGCTGTGTTTAAATCTAGTTCATCTGAAGAGAACGTTCTGAACGTTTATCTGATTTCTTATATATACGTATACAAAATAATGATTACACATGCATATTACACGCAATCTTCAGATAATTACATGCACAGTTATAGACAAGCTCAGTTGCTATACTACTATACTCACATGATTAAAAGGCGTCAAAATGTGATTGAATACAACGGAAACCATTCCGCCGATAGTAAAAAAAAGGTTTGATATTACACATGGAGACGGAGGAAGCTACGGGGAAATAGTCTTTAAAAGGCAGCAACTCAGGGGGTGTTCACTTTATTTTTATTTGGTGCGGATGCTTTGCCGCCATTTGAATGGGAAGCACAAAATATGGCCCTTCTACTTATGTATTTTTTCTGTTAAACTATGCAAAATGGAAAATAAACAATGTTCTGATATCAAAAACAGTACAAAGTGTGTTTTTAAGGTGGGTGTAAGCCTATTTATTTTGGACAAATGTTTTCTGCTATAAATCTGCAACCACTGTTCTAAACCAAATATAAGTTTACATTTTTAGAATGCGATTGGCTATTCAAACACAATGTTGACGTCGAGAAAATACTGAAAAATTATTGTTTTTTCCCACCATTTTCTTGGAAAGTGTGTACTTTTATATGGTATATAATCAGCGGTTGCAAACAATATAGCGAAAAAATGTGTCCAAAATAATGGGTTAACACAAACCTTAAGTAAAATGAGAAAACAATGGCATACCCTTTAATAATCATACTAGTAATACTAATAATGTACATTTATTTAAGTATTGATATGTTAAATGTTAAGTACATAATCGTATTATATAGGTATTTCTAATGGCACCCCCGGTGGAAAGGATGCAATAGTTAAAATAACGCTTTACGCACAGCTCATCATAGTTACGTATAAATTCGACAGCTTTTTCTCAAAGCATCAGAAGGTCATTAAAGAACCACTGGGCCAATACAAGTTTGGTTTGTATCAATTTGAATGCTTTATCATACTGATTTTCAAATATTTGTCATGGAAATTAAAAATTTGTAAAAATGCTTAAATAAACTAAATTTGTGAGATATCGTCTGCCTAGCAGAGAAAGGGTTAACCTTGCTTGTTGCTATGCATTGTACGTTTGAGAATGTATAAGAGGCAAAATATGGGCGAAAAAAAGAACAACATCAGGTCGATTTACGTATCTATGAGAAACAACGACAACACACAGTTCCTCGAGATGTGTTCAAGATGAAATTCATGCCGCTTTCAAGCTCCTTGTCCGCCTTTTTGATTGTAAACAAGCTGAGACCATAAGTACTCTTGACTGAGTTCGTGTTTGGAGTTTATTAATGCTTTTCACGCAGGCTGCAATTTAAGTGTACAACAGAGGAAAATTTACAACATTTTCTCCAAATCACAGACGCTATCTCAGGATCTACAGAACCAATACTAGGTTTGTTTGTACTCAATTGAATGCATTTTTCATGCTGATTCTGAATATGGTAATGGAAATTTGAATTTTGAAAGTGTTTGACAAAGTGTGCAATTGTTGACATGTCGTCTGCTGTCGATATCCGCGTGGAGAAGGTTACTTAACAACATCTTGGTGTTTTCATTATTACCTATGGGGAGATATGTCACCATGATCTAGCCTGCACTTCGTTTATGTCAACCATACGGCTACAGGTACTTCCTTAAGAGCTTGTAATTGCAAACATTTTGACTTGGCCACGTGTCCCTCTGGACATCGCTGACGGGGTATTTTGCACTGATATTGACGCTTGACGAACTGAAGAGTCTTGGCGTTGACGATGGCATTGCATAGAGCTATTCACGAGGGCCGGTTAGTGCAATTTAGGATTTTACTACAAGGAGTCAAAGGAGTGAATCCCAATGGAAGAGATCATGATTCAAAGACACCACTTATGGTATGCTCTTCAGTCACTCATGAGAGACTATCTGTCATATTTGCTACGTATTTATTATCATGGAGTGCTGACGTGGGACTACCGGATAAAAATGGCCGCAATGCACTTTGTTGGGCTTGTTGGAAAGGAAAACCTGGGTTAGTTGAAGTGCTATTAGATGCTTATCCTGACACGTGTTGTTATGATCTACGTCACACTGATAATCGTGGGAATACTGCACTACATTATGCAGCTTTAGGCGGGGACAAACTGGTAATCAAAATGGTAATTGAGACTTTTATCGCGATGAATATCCCGTTGAATTCCTTTAATCATCGCGGTGAAACACCCATCGATGTTGCCGTGAAACACGGTAATATGGAATGCGCTAGAGTGTTCGTGGATTTAGGACAAGCGCAGATTGTACTGGACACCACGCTAGAAAGCACATCTGGGAGATGGTTACCGAGCGAGATGGATTCAGACTTTGATGATAGTATGTCCAGACAGACATCTATCATAATAAGCGATGGTCGCCATGTGAAGTCCTCGTTCTCGGGTAAGAAAGCAGTTTATCGCGAGAAACAACGCGTACAAGCAGAAGGCGGTACCGTAATCAGTAACAAGAAACTACATATGGTGTCACAAGTGTATAACGCATTTCAGCCACAATTCTCAACTTTGTATCGACCAGGCGCTGTGCCACCGCCAGAGCCAGTCCAAGTGCCTGAAGAAGAGGCTGAACTTGGTATGAGCACAGCAGCACAAGCGGTTAAGTTTGCGCATCTGTTGAAGCAAGGAAAACAAGAAAGTTCCTCGCGAGCGCCAAGCGCGGTTGATTCTCTTTCTCGGACAGGCGCCAGCGATTCGACAGGCAGTCGATCAACAAGTCGTTTTGGATTAAGCAGAAGAACGTCTTCCATGAGCTTCAACAAGGACCTGCCGGGCGCTAAAGGCGGTAGACAAAGCTCCATGGGAAAAGGTAGATCTAGCTCTATGGGGCGAGCACGTAGTCGCGTCGGGTCGAGTATGAGTAGCCGGCAGAAACAGCTTCCAATATCGCGGCAACAATCCATGGGCGCCAAGAAACAAGGTGGTGCTGATAACCGGAAAGGAAATCAACGGACCGAAAAGCAACGATTAAATTCGGCAAAGGCTAAATTACGCCTGCCTATGCGTCCTACGCGCAGTTTACGCTATGTACGCCGGGGATCATGGCCAACTGATCCGGCTACAATTCGGCGACTTACACCGAAAGATGTTGACCCGTTCCGAAGCAAAGGTCTAAACTCGATGAAAAGGTGGCGAAGTGAGTGGGATCTTGACAACGTCTCTATACTACAAATGGGTATAGACACTGTAACTCTAAAACGAAAAGGAATAAGTCGTGGGAAAAACTCAAAAAATACCCCAAGAGGTGGCAAATTTCAAAAAACGACCCCTCGCAGAGGCGGCAAACTTGATCCGTTCCGGAAGGGATTCAAATTAGATTTGAATAACTCGTCTTTTGTAGATATCAGTGATCTCATGCCGCCTAAAAGTCCGATGCTGACTAGTAGGAGTACCCTCACCGCGGCAACATCTGGTGGAGGAGGCTTGTCACCTACAATCACCACCGCCAGAAATAAGTCCCCGTCGACCAGAAAGAAACGTAACAAAGAACAGGTTGTAGAGGTCGTAGTTCAACCTACCCGCTCTCCTGGCTGGATTAATAAAAGAATCAGAAAGTTACAAGAAGATATTCGGATTCTTGACGCGAAGCAACGCACGCGATATCGAAAGCAGAAATCTATTTTAAAAGGAACTTCGTCCTATTCGACGTATGACGACAACGACTTGCATAAGAATCTTTGTACACTCAGAATAAGGGATATGTCTGATGACGATCTCGCCCAAACAAGCACATTGAAAGAAACAATCGGGATAGATACCGCGCGAAAGACGAAAAAACGTGTCCGGATTGTAACGAGGCAGAACTCGTCCACGTCGTTGGATAAATCTGAGAATAACGATTCATCAAGTGACAGTGAGTTTGAATTTGCGGACGAAGTCAAAACAGCTGAACTCTTGAAAGCGTTTCTTGAAAAACATAATTTCGCAACATTTCAAGATCGATTTCTTCCTAATATAATCAAACGACCAGCAATGGCGCCACCCTCGTATGGCGGGAGAGAAAATTGTAACATGGCAGCAGTGTCTTTAACAAGCAAACCACGTTTGCCTAGTCGGCCTATCACGAGTCTTTATCCAGGACAGGGTCAGATAGTAGCTGATGCAGCGACTTTAGCTAGGTATCATAGCAACCCGCTTGCTAATGTCGGAATTAACCCATCGGTTGGAGAGAAATATAACCAAAAAATGCACATTAACAAGCCTGTGCCGGGTTTTTGGTGCCCCGTTAAACCCATATGGATGGGATAGACGAAAGTGTATGAGGTTCAGCTTCCAAACAGAAGAGAATACGAAAAGGAGCATGTATTTTCTCGTTCGCAGGAGGTTTATATAGGTTTAAGTACATGACGCTAACAAATCATCATACTAGTATTACAAAGGACTAAAGGAGACTATGTTCTCGGTCCCTTACGTTTCGAAAACTGAAATTTTCTAATAAACCTGTAAAGTATTACACATAAATATAATTCAAAGTATAGACCATCCGCCCAAAAAGTCTGACTTTAACTTATAGTATATAAGTATATATTATATTCTTAACTTTGCTAATCATTTAAGTGACTGGTATATAATCAGGTACCGAGTGCGGGTATCATGTTATGTTCGCAGCCAAAATGTAAGAGAAGAAACAATATATTAAACTCCAAAAGGAAAAAAATCCACTCCTAAAACATGTATAAGATCAAGATCAATATTTCTTAGAAGAAGTTATCACTCATGTAACTCAATTGAAGTGAAAAACAAAACTCCGAAGGAATTGTTCCCGCTTTTTATTGGTGTTTAGTACTCTTTCTGATGTGATATTTACTTTAATATTAGAGTGGGTTTTATTATTTTATTTAAACTAATTAAATATAATGTTTGAATCATATTGTTGTCAGTTTGGAAACACATGTGAAATTGTATGTTATATTTATCAAAATCTGTATTCATGTTTTTGTATATTTACGATAAAGACACCTTAAATTACGTTGTATTATCCCACACCAATCCCATCGACAAGCCCTGTCGACATTAAAGATATATGTCAATCCGTGAACCTAGTCCCAGCTCAACTTTGCGTATTCGTATGAAACGAACACATGACACTTGCCCTCGGAATAACAATGTATTTTGCCACAATTGATAACAGAACAAATTCATTTTCGCATTATTCATTACTTTTTATCGCCAAGATGAATTCACACAAACACTGCGCGCTCGTGAAGATACTAGTTACGTAGCTGTAACTTGATTTGCTTGTCCTATTACCCGCTTGGGAAAGGTGATAGTTTGGTGTGAAACTCTACTGTAACATCTTTTAAAGTCGCATTAACTTGAGATCTTTTCTGGTTGAACAAAAACAGAATAAACAAATACCATCACCAACTGCGTGCATCAGAAAAAAGTCAAATATTTTAGATCTGTTTTAATCACTAATTTTGTCACAATAATGATCTTATAATTGTTGTCGATTTAAATATTTTAATAGTTTTGAATTTGTTTTCAATAATCTTAAAAGCATGATAAATAATCCGAAATTGTTTGCTTATTTTCAGTCCCTGTGAATAACAAAATTATTTTGCATGTTTGATTAGAAAAAAGGCATTTTGATAGTGGTAATGTTTAAAAAAAGTTGCAATAATATTTATTCAATCTCACATCAACGAATGGGAGGCTTTAAAAAGAACAAAGCACCAGGGATTGTACCTTATATGGAAAAGTCTTCAATCTGCGCTTAGGGACCGTTCATTATTTACGAGGGAGGGGGCTGGGTAAATTCTGAAGTTTACTTCATAAAGTTACATAACCCCCCCTCCGGCAATATCAATTATCATACAACCCCCCCTACTGCCATCATAAAAATTACATAGCCCCCCCCCCCCCCTCCCCCGATCTGACATGAACATCCATTCAACTTAAAATGAGACTAGCAAAATACCATTTTGTTTCTGGTAATTCAATATAGGAACAACAAAAAGAAGGATATCAATCAGTGAGAATTAGGAAAACGTTACAGATTCTATAATATAAAAAAAAATCTTTGCACATTTTGGGGACAAAAATACTCTAAAATTAATTTTTTTGGGGAAAGGGGTAAGGAAAAATTTAAGGGGGCAAGAAGGTAAAAATGCGCGCAATTATTTTTTGACATCTTACGAAAAAATTAACAAATTTGGCGTAATTTTAACTAATTTGGTAAGGAAATGCGCGCGAAACGCTAACTTTTTTGGGGGCATTTTATGCACAATTAAACTTTTGATCAATTATATGTATTTTGGTAATAAAGAGCGCGCACAAATTTGACATTTTATGCTAAAATTGCCAATTGTTAACCCTTTTGAAATTATTTTTTTGGGGGGAAACTTTTTTTGGGGGGACGGGGGGAAAATGCCGCAACTGCAAATCATTTGTAACTAAATTGAGCAAAACTTGATGAACATAACTTGGACAGGTTCATATCCCCTAGCTGATATGTAGCCTAACAGCCTACCAGAAAGCTAATGCATGATAAGATTTAATCATTCTTGAAAAATTGAAACAAACAGGTATCTTATTATGTCCCTGCCTATTTGGCATTTACTTTTTTCTTTCAACTTCGAGTCCCACATTTTTCTTTTTTCAAACCCACCAGCAAATTTCATCCCAAGGAGGAGGTGTTTGCCACTTTAAACATGAGGACCAAAATCCATTTCTATTATAAACAATTTGGTCAAGGCCTGATAATGAAATTATCTGTCAGAAGGGGGCGAAGCCCCCGGAAATTTTTAAAGAATTTATGTGTAAACACAGTTTCAAGAATACAATTTTTACACAACCCCCCCTACTTGGTGTGAAAAAGTTACATGACCCCCCCTATTTGTCCAAGTGAAAGTTACATGACCCCCCCTATGTTTTACCCAGCCCCCCTCCCTCGTAAATAATGAACGGTCCCTTAGCTTAGTTCACACAATCATTGACATTGTCGGACAATCAGTGCAGAAGAAGTCGAGATCATTTTTTTCGAAAGCTGACTTACCGTAGTCTTAGTTACGTGATTCGATTATAAAATGGATGTTGTTTTTCTAGCTCACTCTGGTTTTAGCACCCCTTAGCTTTTAAAAAGCTTAATTATACCAGAAGAAGAGTTTTACCAGAAGTTTGGGTTTTGTTTATCACAGAAGTATCATCACCCTGTATACAATCGATCAATTTAGTGTTTCTATAAATTGACTTTCAATACTTCTTTGACTTCGCCACTAAAGTATAATCCCGACGATAATTTATACAGTATTTGTAAAAATCGTCACAAAAATATCTAGTTATAGTAGAAAACTATTTTTGTATTAGTTTATAGCATAAAATCTTGATTATACGGTGGTAACAAATATGATATTAATAAAAATCCCGCTTACAGTATCTATTCCCTCTACACAACGATCAGCTGCTGATTTTGGATTTTGTTTGCAGTAGAAGTTGTCAAGTTTGTTCAGGTAAGATTCAAGGATGAAATTGGTGTATATCCCGAGTAAAAAACTAAACAAAATAACGGAAGTTCGGCATCTTTCTGTCGATTTCCTTGTTCTTTTTTCTCTGCGTAGGCTGTACTTTAAAACTCTTAAACTCCTCGACTCATGATTTACGTGCCTGCCGAATTCAGCAACTTGTACCGTTTCGTTTCAAACAACTTTACAATATTTATTTAAATATACGGTAACCAGACATTTCAATCATACCCGTTAACTTGAAAACCTGCGCGATTTGGCCGAGCGGTCTAAGCTGGCGCTGGTAATATCAAAACCGTCGGCCCGGAGGAAAGTGCATGCCAGGCAGGGAGAAATTAAAAGTTTGTGCAAACCATATAAAACTGCCCCTTATTTTGAAACAGGATGAGATCTATATTTTAAGATATTGTTTTTTTAAATAAAGTGTTGCATATATATGCTAATTAGGGCTAATTAAAAATGTGTAGTTCGCAAATTTGTCTATCGAGCCTATAAATGACTATTTTTGGCCATTTATAATCAAGAAAAATTTGAAACAATTTATTTTATATTTAATCAAGAAAAATTTGAAACAATTTAGAAGTTTGTGCATTTTATACCCGGGATTTTATATGATCAAACATCCTGAAATGACAATGTTCACAATAAAATCTTCTAAACCAAAGATAATGATTATAGTACAACATTAATTAATATGCTAATGAGGTCTTTTCATTTTGTCAATATGGATGCATATATAAATTAGTATGAGGCCGGGCCTCATACTTTCGACGACCAAAAGAGTGACCGCTGTCGTTTAGTTACCGCTGTCGTCGAAAGTATGAGCTTATCTCTATGTCAAAACAGATAGAGCTAATTTTTCGCCAAATGGTTCCCGATCTATTGTCTTCCTATATGTCAGCTGTACGAGAACCAGCCAATAACGGTAGATGACGTCACATCATCAATATTAATCAACGTCCTTCATAGCGTAGTGTACAACGGTTCGCCGTTGTATTTTGAATGACGTCATGAAAACTTTGTCGCAATATCGAGAGTCCATTGGATTTGTGTGTGTTGTTATTTGCTATTTTTGCGAAATTTATGCGCATATTTACGAAGCCTTTTG
>JAUMTS010085228.1:0-10510 GCA_032273385.1 Ophiopholis aculeata | reverse complement strand
CTGATGCAGAAGTTTCCCAACATATTCACATTGAATCCCCCGGACATAAAATCGTCCTTGAGGAAGTGAACATTTTGGATAGGGAAGCACGCTGGTTGGAGAGGGGTGTGAAGGAAGCTTTCTACATCAGGGCACTTCAACCTACACTCAACAAAGACAGGGGCCGGTACAACCTAATGTGTATGACGTTTTGACAAACGGTTTCTCAAATTTTTATTTAAACTAATATTTTTTGAGTTTTTGACTAAAAAGTGCTAAAAAAGTGAAAAAAAGTAAAAAAATCACATTGTTGGCACTTTTTGGTCAAAATTTCAAAAAAAAAAATTCCTAAAATAAAAATTTGAGAAAACCGTTCCTAGGCACTTATATCCTAACATGAAATTCAAGTAATTTGGGCAATTTTTACTAAAAATTTACTTTTTGTAGCTTGACCGTAAAATTTTGAGCCAAAAAAGTGTTTTTTTGAGATTTTCTCAAAAAATTAGTTTATTTGGTCAAAATTGATGCCAAAAATAGATTCCTTGACCAAATTCCCTTTGAAAAATGTATACTTTGATGTACATCACATTTATAGTTTGAAGTTACAGAGCTTGATAATTACACCATTATTTGGGTTATACCACTCCCCTTAAGTCTGTCCTAAAACTGTCATGGCTGTTGAGCTTATTGATGATGATTTAAATTGTGGAGTTCTGAAATCTGTTGGTTTTACACAAAGGAGTGGGAAATTTGTTACTATGACAGAGATTGTGCTTAACTGATCTCTGCTCTGAGAGAAGGTGTCTCTGTCTTTCTGAGTTGAGGACCTGCTGACCAAATTTCAAAACTAGATCTTCCCTGTGGTCGGCAAGACTGGATATTTTGAGCTCGCTTAGAGCAGACTTGTAGTCCTGATAGTCATTGCCGAGGATATCTTTGCAAGTGCCTTTTTGTATCCTTTCAATATGGAGGGTTTGGTGTTTAGTAAGCGGTGGATGTCAGACTGCACAAACATATTACAAAATGTTCAAGTTTTGGTTAATGTGCTTGCTCTATAACCAACAACTGGCTTTGCTCACTTCAGGGTTCGGCATGGGTCCCCCCTAGTTTCGGTCTTGTTTTCTTTATTTTTCAATGAGGAGATGGTGTCCAACAAAACAGTCCCTTTGATTTGCGCTAGTGGATTAATTAAGTCAGAATGGTGACTTTGGTTACCTCGCGCATGTCAATTCTGTTGGTAGGTATGAAGACAGCCAATCACAAGACACCTTTTTTTTGCAACTTTTTAACTTATCTCTCCACTTTTCGCGTCTACGACCCCTAGGTCATATCTTCAGCTGGTGTGGTTGTGTTGAAAAATCCCACCCACCCTTCCCGCGTAGATGTTGGGTCGGAGGTGGGGTTGGCGTTGTTTGGGCTCGGATCCATCCGATCATGCGGCTTATGCCACAATCACCAATGGTTCTACTAATGAGTGGAACCATTCGGATGAAACCTGGCCCATGCGATCGACGCCTCCAGGTTCATGTTGGCCAACTGAAACCAAATTGTGTGGTTTTTATTTGTGTTTTTATAATGTGCTTCATGGTTTCAATATTAATTGCTGGTTCTGTGGGACTTTGTGGTGTAACACATTTTTTTGTCAACCGTCTACCTCTAGCTAGTCTCGCAAATTAAAGCGGTTAAAGGAATTGTCCCGCATATTTTTTGTCATTGTTTTCGTGTTTTTTCTGCAGAATCATTCAGTGAGCAATGGGTCAATATAGATTTGAAAAATGGTCAGCATGTCCTCACCTGGAGCAACATTTTTAAGAAGAGCATACAGCATGAATAAACGTCCACTAGCACAAGATATCATGTATTTAACTTGTATGTCTCACCTCAGATTATTTTGATTCCAAGACCAAGAAGCTTCATGTGATCGACAACTTGAAGGACCTCACCACCCAGAGGAGCTGAACAGGTTTTTTTTCAAGAAGTTTACATGCAAAACATGACATTTTGTTGGCTTAGGCAGCAGATCTTTTACCGTACACCAATCATCTAAGGCATCAAGGTGGTTTTGGAGCTGATTGGGGTTGGTTTTGACATTAATAACCTCTGCCAGAGTGAGATCATTAACAAATTTCCAACGATCAGAGGTAATATTCGCAGCATCATTAACCATGACGATGAATATACTGGGGCCTAACTTTGTTCCCTGAGGAAGGCCATAAGTGATTTTTTCAAGGCTGGAAAGCTGACCTTTGTGCTTAACCCACTGCGTACGATGTGCCAGGAAACTACTGATGGTTTGAACTATTGAGGGTTCACTCCGGAAGAGATAATTTTGTTAACAGCAACATTATGGTTTATTCGGTCAAAAGCTTTTGTAAAGTCAACAGCAACCAAAGTAGCACAATTGTATGGTTTTTCAATACCAGATATAACATTATGCAACATATCAACAAGATAATGGGTTGTACTTGTGTCCTTCACATTACCATACTGCTTACTGTCAAGAACCGGGGTAAAATCATCTCTCAACCATTGGGCCAAAAATGACTCAAACACCCTCCCCAAGATTTTTGTCAAGGCAATTGGGCGCAAATCATTTGCGGACACAGGTTTCTTGACTTTAGGCACTGGAATGATACAGGCAGTTTTCCAACCAGATGGGAATATGCCTTCCTGGAGACTAGCATTAAAGATTTTGGTCAGGGGCTCAGCCAACTCATAAGAAAATTCTTTTATGATTTTGATGGGAATATCTTCTGGATGGCCTGCCTTAGAATTAGAAGCATTAAGTTTGCTCAAGTGTTTTTGAACCTCCCAAACTTTTATTGTTGGAGGAGGGAGAGTTGGTAAGTGCCAAACTACATACAATTTTGTCACAGTGCAGGATGTGTCCTACTACATTTAGTATAGTAACAAGTGTGTGGTGTCTCCAGCTTACTCATTCACCGTAAAGCCTAAATTGATGATATTTGGTGGTAGGAATGAGCTGGTCGTATCGGGGATGACGCTAGCATTGTGAGTGTAATGTATAGTTATAAAATACCTAATTTGCATTATTATTCTTAAAATAAGCATGTCATGATGTGGACAAACTTGATGACAGAAATTGTCTTTTGAACCATATGACTGACCTACGTTGATGATGTTTTGTGGTCGGGGGGAGCAGACATAACAATTCTAATTACTTTAATATATATCTTTGCAGTTCATGGATTATTTAGATCTTTCTGAAGAAAAAGAAGCTCTCTGGGATCACTGGAGAAGTACAGTGGTCCCAGCAGTGACAACTTACCAATCAGTAGAGTCTTACGCAGAAAGAAGGGTAGAACATGCCGACCCCCTTATGGCCTTCGTCGGCATAGTGGACAGGGTTATAAAAACTCACCAAGATGTAAGTAATTGATATCTCAATACATATCTGACCCACAACATATTTGTTTCCATGAGGCATTAAATTGTGTAGGTTATATTGGGATCCTAAAACTAGGCATTGTTACATTTTTCTAAACAAAATGATGATTAATGCATTTTTAAAAACGATGATTAATACCTATATCCCTTCATTTTGGTTTATTTTGTAAAGCCCAGTTCTTCCTCTTTTGTCTGACACCAAAAGCAGGTGATGCCCTTGATGCTTATTAAGCTAATGATCAATTATGCTAACAAACTTGCAAGTCAGTGGATGTGTGGACACATGTTCGAACATGGTATCAGACTGTATCATAGAGAAAGTTTATGCAAAAACTCTAAAACAGTGTCTCCCAACTTTAAACTTTTACTGGATACAGTCTAGGAACTTAAAATACATGCAAATTGGGTATAGATGCAAATAAGTGATGTATTGGCAAAAGTGAGAAGTCTTTTTAACCAATTTTAGCGTTTAATCAATTAAGAACATCCTCAGTCGATTATTTTTGTATGGCAAACAAACTTGGTGTGGCTTTAAAAATTTTATTTGTTTTATAGACCTTTAAAATAGTTTATATGGTTCACACTTCTTTGCCATATATTTTTTTTAAATTCTATAAATTTAGAGTATAAGGAAACATGTTTATTTAATAAGGACAAACAAAAGAACACCATTTGAACTAAATGGTTGAAATGTACAATGTAGGCCTTGACGATTGAGATATGTCAAAAATGTCAAATTGTACATATTTGCATACTTAAATTATGGAACTAAAAGTGTACACCGTACCTTATTAATAGACATGTTTATAAAGCTCTATCTTATCATGCTCTTATCTACAAGGAATTCAAATTGTTATTATTGTTGCGGTAGGTGTATACCTTTAGTGGGCTGCCAGCTATGCTGGAAGGCACACTCTGATTTTGATTGTCCCTCTGAATGTTTGTTGTATGTTTGATGTATGTATGTTGGATGTCTCTCGTCAACCACAACCACTTCGCTTCTTTGATGAGAACGCAATGACCGATTTTGACGAAACTTGGGATGTGGCTAGTGGTTGACACAATCATTAATCATACAACATGTCGTCATCAAATTTGCATATTAATGACCTCATTTGCATATTTATTCTTATTGGCTAAAACTAAAAAAGTAAACCATATACTTACATGCAACGTCAGATTTTGACAAAACCTAGTATGTAAGTAGTGTGGGACATAGTATTAACCATGCAATATGTCGTTGTCAAATTTGCATATTAATGACCTCATTTGCATATTTCTTTTGATTGGCTAATAACAAAAAGTGAACCTCTGCCAAAAAGCAATGTCAAATTTTGATGAAACTTGGTATCTGGTTAGTGGTGGACACGAGTATTACCAATGCAATATGTCATCATCAAGTTTGCATATTAATTGCCTCATTTGCATATTTTGATTAGTTAATAACAAAAAAGGGGAACTTCTGCCAGAACGCAATGTTCGATTTTGGCTAAACTTGATATTTGAGAAGCATTGGACACAAATGATACCAAATGCAATATTTTGTCGTTAAATTAGCATATCAATTTGCACATTTGTTCTGATTGGTTTAATACTAACAAAAGTTTAACTCTACCAAAACCCATTGCATTTGTTTGACTTAACTTGGTATTTGAGTACTGTGGTGCACACAAATATTGCTTATGCAATATGTTGTTAATCTCATTTGCTAACTGATCTCATTGGGTAATAACAGAAAAGGAGAACCTCAAAGTTATCAATAAGCTACAGTGGCCCACGCTTTATATTATGTGAATATAAGGAAACCACAAAATTCTAGTTAAGTTCTGTAATTGTAAGTGCACAAATATGTATTTTATTATAACTTTAGGCATGATCTTGACGCCCCCACCTAACTCACAATGCATGGAACCATTGTATGGTAATATAAAGAGCTGCCACGATCTTGACGCCCCCACCTAACTCACAATGCATGGAACCATTGTATGGTAATATAAAGAGCTGCCAAGGTGACAACCCCGTTTTCAGGCCTACCTATCGCTCCTAACCCCCCCTTTCACTTAATTACCAGTTCCTGAGCTCAAAGTCTGCCCAGAGCGCTCATGAGACTTCCCTGTTTGCTCACAATCTTGTAAATTTCTGCAAAACTTCAATTCCCAAGGCCCAGTTTTGGCCGGAAGTCAGTTCACAAGACTGTAGTTTAAAAATAAAATCGGCTCACAAGAACCTACTAATTTTTTTATTTTGAGTACAACAAGGACGTTGTTTGTCGCATAAAAAGATAAATTGTCCACAATCGTTTGCCCAAAAAGTCAAAGATCTAGATCGAGATTGGGTCGCAACGTTACTGAAATATATTCTTCTTATTTAAAATTACTTGATGAAACTTCTTGATGACTAAATACGTTCATAAATATTTAGGTACAAAGGTGTCCAGAACCTGGCAATTTTCAGCCAACATGCTCACAAAATGAACTGCAGAACTAGAATTTCTGACACAGGTGGTCAAAACTACATTGCATTAACAATCATTATAATGGAATCTTTATTTTCTTCCTTGATCTGTATACAATTTATGAGCAACACAAAAGATACACCATTTTATATTGCTGTATAATAGGTAAATTATTTAAATGAAATTGAACCTCAAACATAATTTCAATTGTTTATTCCTCTTTTATTTATTATGTCTTTCAGTCCTTTGTATGAATTTTTCATCTGGTATTTAATTGTATACAAATATCGCTTTGAGTTGAAGTAATGAAGTTGCATGGCCAGAAATATGCAAGTTTTCAAAAAATGGTTGCGCTACCCTACAATAAAAATAAATAGAAAATGTTACAATTTGGTAATTTCAAGCTCATTTTCTGCACAAAAAGATGCTTCTAAACTAATTGAGTTTATGAATGTATTATTTTTTCAGGTCCGCAACATACTTACGACCACAACAAAGAAAGGTTCAAATGGAGATCGCATACCAGCGTTCGCTGTTGTGGCAGCCGAATGTGTCCGAGACCTTAATCCAAAGGCTCGGAAATTTGCATCGGCATGCATGAAGCTGTACAGCAGCCATGAGTTTGATTCCCGCTCAGTGAAATTGCAAGGGAAAGGGAAATGGTGCCATGTGGTGGCCATGGGATTGCTTCCTGATGCCACTGTGGCGAGGTGGAAAGAAGGTAATGCTTATACAGATTAAATGTTTCATCTACACTTTGCATTTAAATGATAGCTCTATTCATGTATTATTGACTCAAATTGGTCAAATGAGTATACTCAGGCAACTCAGTCCCTGTAAGTTGTCGCCAATAGAGGGCGTTGACATACAGGAACTAAGAAACAAACATGCAAAAAAAGTGACGGACTTTTCCCAATATTTGTTTGGCTTTCGATTTTGCGCAGTGAGACTTAAAGCCGTTAGTAAATAACTTTTGAATGTGCGATGTAAACAAATGTGCGTGTTAGTGTGCGTCGATAGCAATAGGCAACGCACCACGCAAGAGTATGCTGCCCCATCGCAATTAGTTACGCGTAGCGAGCCCTTGACAACCGCCATGCAGTATAGTTTGTCAACTTGAATTACGGAGTAAGCAATATCTCCTACACAAGTTTCGCAATTAGTTCTTGCATTCTTCAGCACTTATAACCGGTCCTTTGTATCTGTGTAGGATATAACTTCATGCGTTGCATTTTCTTCGTTCTCTGCATTTGACCGCGACTTCAACTGCGCCTAACAGCGTGTAGGCGCGTTTTGGCATAAGACGCGAACATACTGCGTTCATCACCGCGCAATCTTACTCCGTACTTCTAGGTGGACAAACTATAGTGGTGTTTGGCGAAAAAGTCTGTCATTTCTGGTTCGGTTTTTTGTTTCAGAATCCATATCAACAGCCAAACTGATCAACAGCTGAGGCGTTCATAGATATCTTAAGCGCTGAAGGCGCTAAATAGGCAACTCGCCGCGTATTTGCTGTGAGCATGCAGCGAGGGCGAACGTTTTGTTTGCTCATCACGCAGCGGGTGTGTACTTGTGAAAAAAATTACGCAAACACGCAGCCTTTTCCGCGTTATTTTTTAGGAGCTTGTATTTTGGCAAAGTGAAACTGCAATTTGCAAACAAGATGTTGCCAGTATGGTTGGGGATGAGCCAAGAAGATAAAATGTAGGGTACAAATATGCACAGCAGGTAAAATGTGCTGCTGGGCTTTTACAAATGTACTAAATAACTGGTCTATATTTAAAAGCGTACGCAAATTTTGCAATTAGTTTTTAATCAGAAACAAAACTGTCTCCGTTTCAAACTTGAAATTTGTTTTGAAGTTATATGGTTTTTGATTTTTGTTTTTAATTATCCTTGAGTTTTATTTAACTTATCATTGTTGTCAACCCACCGAATGAGCATTTGTGTCTTCACACTAAAATGAATGACAGGCAAAGGAGTTTGCAGCACAACTTTTTGAATGACTCTGTTCTAGAAATATTGCTATCAAGTTCACCAAAGATAGCACAACATGACAAACTTTGCAAACCTTTTCTATATCCACATTGTCTATAAAGATGATGACATCTTACCAATGAGCCTCCAGGTGATTTACCACCACTTGGCAACAGTCCTCATGATCAGATTGAGCATCTTTTTATCACCAAAGAGGGTGTCGCTAAACTTCTTCGTGAGCTTAAGCCAAACAAAGCGCAAGGACCAGATGATATTCCGCCGTGGTTCCTAATTATGGGAGCTGAACAACTTGCTGCTCCTCTCCAAGATCTCTTTCAATCCTCAATTATCACTGGTGACGTACCGCAAGACTGGAAAGATGCAAATGTTGCTGCCATCTTCAAAAAGGGGAGTCGATCCTGTGCAGCAAATTATAGACCAGTCTCACTTACATCGGTTTTGTGCAAGACCTTAGAACATATAATACATAGCCATGTGATGAAACATCTGGAGAAAAATCATATTCTGACAGACTACCAACATGGTTTTCGAGCTAAAAAGTCAACCGAAACCCAACTCATTCTCACTATTCATGATATAAGCAAAGAACTAGACAAAAACAACTTAGTTGACGTCGCAGTGTTGGATTTTTCCAAAGCATTCGACAAAGTTCCTCATCGTCGTCTTATTGCCAAACTTCAATACTACGGACTCAACGGGGAGATCTCAACTTGGGTGAAAAATTTCCTTTCTGGACGTACTCAGCAAGTAGTTATCGATGGCCATACTTCACTATCAGCAAATGTGACTTCGGGTGTTCCACAGGGGACCGTGACTGGCCCACTTTGGTTCCTTCTTTACATAAATGACCTGCCGAACAATGTATCCTCCCAAACCAGACTTTTTGCGGACGATTGTTTAATTTATTGTCCAACTACTGCGTCCGAGGACACTAGTATCCTGCAGAAAGATTTAGAACTACTTGAAACCTGGCAAGACACTTGGCTTATGAATTTTAATCCAAGCAAGTGTTGTACGATGACAATTGGCAAAAGAAATCCACCTCAACATAAATATAAGTTTTGTAACCAAGTTCTGGAGAGCGCCTCATCTCAACCGTACCTTGGAGTGCATATCTCAAACACACTCAGATGGGACACTCATATTCAGGAGACAATCAAAAAAGCTCAAAGAGTGCAGAATGTCATCCGCAGGAATTTGTGGAGCTGTAACAGGGAGGTGAAAACTACTGCTTACTTGAGTTTAGTAAGACCACTCCTTGAATATGCCTCAACAGCGTGGGACCCGTCACTTAAACAGAACATTAATGCATTAGAAAGAGTCCAACGACAGGCAGCACGTTTTTGTACAGGAAATTATAAAAGAGAAACAGGGACTGTAACTAAAATTCTCAAAGACCTTGAATGGGATACTTTACAAAACAGAAGAAAACAACAGAAACTTTGTATGCTCTACAAGATGCAGAATGGCTTGGTGGACATTCCATTGTTAGACTATGTCCAGCCTAGCAAGAGAAGCACTAGGGGAAACAATCAGAAATTTATTCAAGTTAGTCACAAGGCCAGAGCCTTCCAAGACTCATTCTTCGTGTCGACCATAAATGATTGGAACAAGCTCAACAATGAAATTGTCAACAGTCCGTCTTTAGTAACATTTAGGAACAAACTTCGGCAGCTCAAATAATTCCACACGCAGCGCGCAGGTTAGCGTGATGTGTCCAGAAGGACATTTTGCTGACTCAACAATGGAGATGGAGATAAATAGTTGAATGATATTACTGTAAATTATCGAATGCAATTTGTCATTGTAAATTTTAGAATAAACCCGCATAAAATGTACTTTTTTTTAAACATCATGAAGGGTGACTTCTTATGTAATCAGAAATAATATTTCAAAGAAACTGTGTTTTGGGCGTGTTTTGAGGTGTTCTAAACGCCAATAAAATTATCATTTGTCGTCCATATGGCTAGTAATTTAAGAGTTACAGCAGATGTATATTAGTAGTTAAGATTCGAAGGCAAATTTCGCTCTGATGATATCCTCATGGCAGCGATATAATAATGAACCATTTAAAAAAAGTTTGTGTCCCCCCTCCGATATTTTGGAACAACTCCAAAACTAATATGCCGTGTCTCTTGTTTTAAAGTCTGATTTGTTCATTGATATGTTACTCATTAAATATGCGGCTTTTTTGACATTATGAAACCAGTCACCGCAAAAATAATCTTTGAGTACAATTTGATCGCCTTTTAAAAGTTGCATTTCAGGGTATAGGCATTACATTTAACGCTAATGACATCACTGTGTTGCACGTGTTAGTCAAAACAAACATAGACAAAAATAAGCAAACAAACAGAAATGTTGATAGCTTAACCAGTGTTAACAAGATCTTGTTTCTCTGGGAATCTAAAAACTATCTAAAAAGCAATGTAGACGTTTGCTTTGTTTAGTGAAACAATGAATCTTGTTTTTGAGGCTGTCTCATTTAGCCAACGTGAAGTCTGAATGTCCTCTAAAAGCTCTGTATCTTGTTTAATTCTTGACCCTCTCTCTTGTTTGGATATTTCCGGCCAAGATTAGTAAATGCAACAAGAGAGAAGAGTGATGGTATAAGAAAGACAATGTGCGGGGAAATGGAGAAGCAGAATTGGAACCAGCATACATTTTATG
>JAUMTS010085117.1:0-10511 GCA_032273385.1 Ophiopholis aculeata | reverse complement strand
CCCCCCTTAAGCCTGTAGGCGTCATATACCTGTACTGCTGTAGGCACTCCTCCACTTTCTCCCCAAGTTCAAACTAAACTTGTGATGATAGCTGATGATGATGGTGATGATAACAAAAATGACGATAATGGTAGCGGAGGTGATGTTGGCTCTGATGACGATAATGATATCGGTTGGTAATGATGAATATGATGATGACAGTTGGGACGATGATGAAAATGGTAGTGATGATGATCCCGGATGATGATCTCAGATAATGACGACCATTCTGATCACAATGATCACATAATATGGAAACACTAATGGATTGTTTTGTGTCATTAGATGTTGAATAAGGAACCGACCCCAACGCCACCTACAACAACGATTGATATTGGACCAACACCCGGACCAACCCCAACTGCAGTGCAAACTGACCGTGACTCAAACTCAACCGTGGAGCCGGCCCAACTGTTTGGTGATGGTCCTGCGCAATTTCAATCTGGTTTGGAGCAAACACCGGAGAAAAAGGTATAAACGGTTTGGATAAGCCTGTTTGGACACCGGCTTTTCTGAACTTTCAGTTAGCTTATTTTGAGTTGCGTGAATGAGTGATACGCATTTTAATAAACTTTCTATACTTTTTTTCGGATTGGTAGGGCCCTATAGGCGTTGTAATTCTGTTCTACGCGACTGTCATTATTTAAATATCAAAAACTACGCCTATTTTGTACTGCTTAAATGACTTATTTTATTGCTTGAAACGTGGCTGGTTGTTGTTCTGTCTAACATACACCAAATGACTTATTCTGTTGCTTTCTTTTACTTTTTACAGGGTTATTCGCACTATTACCTGGCAGTATACGACGATTCAAGCGGGCAGTGGCCCTACGTAAGGGCTAATGAAGACAAGTTGGTAGGTCTTTAATACATATTGCATATCTGCGCGTCTAGTAAAACGATTCTGCCTGATAAACTGTTAGATAGTCAATTGAAACTTCATATTGACCTAGGCAAAAGTAGCAACATTCCACAACTATAATTGTATGAATATTTGTGTGTGATTAATTTGATGATTGATAGGTTAATTATGACACTTTTAATGATAATTTAATGATAAAGACATCATTGATGATATGATTTACACTCTGATGTGATTCTATAATGATAAGTGCTACGATTTATTCATGGAAACCTAAACAATCTATCTTCATTTTAACGCGCTATTACAGACTTGCCGTGAGCGACAGAAAGTAGCAACCGATGGTGGCATGGTGGTAACCAGTCTGTCCCCCGACAGCAACCCCGGATTGTGTTATGAAATAGAAGAGAATGGCAAAACGGTAAGTATAAAATCGTCCAAATAGGTTATAAGCATTAGATACAAGAATGGTCTAAACCATAGATATATTAGCTAACAAACCAAGATGTCAAAGAGACAGTACAGTGTGCTAAATGAAGCCTGATCTGATCATGATCCAGATTTAAGTCTATTCGTATCAACACTGGTCACAAATCACAAGTATGTTTGTTTCCCACATGGAAATTGCTCCAAAGGGGAAACTATAACAAGCAGGCAAAGGAAACAACAAATAACCAAGAACTTAATGAAACACGTCACTTGGAAACGGCAAATTACTGTTGAAGATCAACAGTGACCCCCCCTTGAAGAGATTCCTCCATAATAGCTGAGTTTAGGATGCACGGCTGACAAAGGGAGAACTATTATATCATGCATGGTTAATGATCTTCAAATTACTACATGTAGTTTATGGAGTTTGGTAGTTTCATGTCACCCAAAATTAGTTCAAAATCAAAATTAGCCAAGTTATTTAAACGTTGTTAATAATGATCGGAAAATAATTTGACTTGTTTTTTCCCTGTCACAGATGGTTCAATGCAAAGGAACCCGATCTTGGTCTGGATACAGCAAAGCCCGATGGTGGTTCGCAACCCTTCAGAATTGTGGCACACACAAAGTGGAGGGAATCAAAGCTCGAATTGAATTTAAGTTTACCAATGGAGCAGGCAAAGAGGGGTTTTGGCAACTCTTGAGACATTTCAGCGCCGACAAAACATGTAAGCTAATTAGATATTGAATTGCCGGGTTGGACATCATCATATATTTGCTTAAACCCATAACTTTCAAAGCACTCTTTGATGTCTAAATAGAAGTATAAAATAGGTATAAGATAGCAGTGAGATTCCTTAAAATTGTAAAATATTTCAATAAGCCAGCAAAATTGGTCCAACGAAATGCGAATGTCTAACATTTTGATATTCTAAGGATCACGCTGTGCTTCACCATAATACATTAATCTCTTTCAGTGTTTGAAGTAAGACATTATTACCATACGCCTATCCCGGGACGCCTATTTAATACAACTCATATTTTGTCCCTTTTCGTGTAGGGCTTCTCCCCACAAACATCGCCAGCTTGGTAGCTGTTATCAGTATCTACATGGTCGCATTTGTTATCAGAAGTAAGTGCAGTTTTGGCTAGTTTTAAATGAAAGTTCATCTGTGAAAGTAGTTAATATTTCAACAATTGTGTAAACTTGTGTTGATCGAATCACATCATTTTCACACCTACCATCACTGCAACATCAATTAGTCAGAAGAAAGAGTTCTTGTAGTTGATGTCAGTTTTACAGAAAGTTAGAACTTTGCAAGAAATTGGCCATTTAGAAGAATGCATGACGATAAAGATGAAGATGATGACAACGAAATTATTCTCATGATGACAATAATGTCCATGAAGATTTTCGTACATACTTGATCGTTATAATACTTTAGGTTATAAATCAGGACGACAACAACTGGGATTATTTGGCTATCATTAATTTTTTCTTTATCATTTTTGTTTCTACATTTAGAGATCCTGATCAAAAACAAGAAACTGCACATGACTTTTCGCCTGTACTTCGCATCTGTGGTCATACAAGCTGTAGCATTGATGTGTTTGGTTGTTTCCCAGGTTGCCTATGGTAGAGATGGCATTGACGACATCCCCAATCTGAAGACCATCGGTACGTTAAATTTACACTCTTTGCAAGAATTTGTATGAAACGTTTTATTATTTCTTTGCCTTTCGTTATGTTCTTATTTGTTTGTTGTTTGTTTATTTCGTCTTTAACCTGGGACGTGACTCATTCAGTGACAATACACGTAGCCTCTGTTCTTCCATGAGGCCCAGGGTTCTCGTTAATAAACTGTTTAAACTTTTACAAATTATTTCCCTGTTAATATAAACGTGTTCTGAAAACTTGTTGGGTTAATCTTGCATGCAGGACGTATGCTGTCATGGGTAGCATCTCTCATCTTCCTGTTTGACGTCATCCTTGTCGCCAAAGGTTTCTCCATCACCCGGTAAGAACATTATTGCCATGTTTGCCGATGTCATTGTTTAATATCGGCTAACAGTTCGGCTTTATTTTACAATAGTAATACCCAACGATAAAGTAAATTATTATTTTTGTTAAAGCTTATGAAATTTCATAGAATGCGTATGTCATTATTTAATTGTTCTCAAAGCTGGGTCTCAAAGACAATTCAAAGAGTGATGTACTTTTACAATTAGCACAACTAACTATTCACATAGCCTGGTGCTAATTGTAATAGTATACACTAGTGTAGGACGTAAAGCATAACAATGCTAGAATAAAATGACAGATCATTTTTAAATTTTTCTTAAGTTACCTTTAACTTTCATGCTAATTTGTTTATCTAACTTTGCAGCGGGAAAATATCCACCAGCGGCTGCATCAAGTTAACAATCTACATGATGCTGTACTGTTCAGCTTATGTCGCAATTTATTTGTACGTGGAAGTCCTGACAGACCCACGTGACGTATTATACCTATACGACTGCCCGGCTGGTTATCTCCTGGTATCCCTTAGAGTCCTAGGTAAGATTTAAACTGTAGCGTCGACTGAATTATTCTCCAGCTTATTTTAATTATGTAGTGATACAATTGCAATATGTCAAATGTCGTGGTGCATACATAATCCATAAACCATCTCTAGTTTGCTCTATATGTGTGGGCGAAAGGGGGTGTCATGAATCGTACTGTCCGTGTCCGGGTGCCCATAGAACTGTGTACAGAGTTATTAGACACGCTATGCTACGCATCAGTTTCCTTGATCTTACAGTTTATTCCGTGCTACTTGTATAGTATTAAGTTAGGTCATCTCGTTACATCGGACACTCAGTTTCATTAGAGGAGTTTACATGGGTATGTTTGTAGGTGCGGATGGGTGTCATGTTTGATAAATGGGATAGTTTGAAGAGATCTTCTTATAGAGTTGAAAGTGTGCATTTTCTTGCAGCTTTGATAGATCTACTTTATTATAGATGTTTAATTCTGATTTTGTTAGCAAAATACAATTTTTTTTTACAAGAATGTAATGTGGGTCCGGGTTATGTGCATACTTCATGTTTCTTATTTTATCATCTCAGGCGTATTCTGGTTGATCTACGCGTCAGCGTTCACGGTAAAACACAATCGATCTAAACGAGTATTTTACTCCTGGTTCACTCTCCTGTTCGGAATGTGGTTCGCGGCGGAACCTATTATGATTGGAATCACCAACTTAGGAGTGCAGGCCCACAATAGGTAGGATAATGGGAAATATAGAAATAACATGTGTTTGTTTGTTTATATAACCGGGTGCTCCATGCGGAAACACACGGAGGGTCGTGACAGGACCAGCCCAGGCAACTGCTCAAGTTAGACTAAAATTCTATAATAGCATCGTGATACAGTTTTGTGATTAAAACAAATCCACGAGCATTTCGTTTATCGAGATGTTTACCATAGTCTTACAATATATTGTCTGTTTCTTAACCACATCATAGGGCCCAGATCGTCAACGCAGGCTACTGGGTGATTACACTGATTGGATACGGAGTCTGGTTGAAACTTTTCTGGCCGAGTAACGCCAACAGGTTGTTTCCCTACACTAAACAATGTAATGAGGTATGTTTATCAAGCTCCAGAAATCTCATTGTAAGAACATTGCGAGTTCCCGATTACAGAAAGTCCGTATCTCACTAAATGCAACGGAAGAAAGCATGACATTGATGACGCTTATGATGCATGTTCAGTGTAAACCTATATTAGTTGAATGAGAATCCGGACTCGTTCATTATCACACCGGGCCCGAACCAAATATTTTGTAGGTCAATGTTGTTAAGTCACACATAAGAGAGGGCGGCTTCAATATTAAGGGTTTAGAATAGTAAGCGCCTGGGCCCAGGAACCTGGGGCTTAGATTGTATAGTACTACTTTGATTTGGACAATAATAAGTGACGCCAAAGATGGATTTCCATTCTTATTAGAATAGTATTCACAATAAAAAAACTATTTTGTATACTCGCAAGTTAAATGTGACCTCTGAAATATTTTTTCTAAAGCATGTAGAGAAACCTGATATCCAGACGATTTTGGTATAATCCTATTTAAATCATATAACGAGTAAGTAAGTATACAAATTAGAGTACGGTATTGCACAACACTTCATCTACAAAGTGCAAGTGATAACACAACTTCACCATGTACATCATTTACATAGGTGGGCTTCATAGAGGGCGATGACGATGACGATGACAATGACAATGATGACTATGGCAACCCCAACACTGACCCCGAAGCAAAGTACCAAATTGCTGATGAGTTCACTGGCGTATGCATCGAACTTCCTACTGTGCCGTCAAGGCCTGGCGCACCTGTAAGTTTATCTATATCATTCGTAAGACAGAGGCAAGATGATGAAAGTCATCTCAAATGAAATGTGGCTGATACTTCACATTGTTTTACTTCACTCTCGAGATTTCAATATCAACATGTTTCACATCAGCTAAGAATGGTATAAAGCTGTATAAAGACAACTGCACAACTTCGACAACCCTATTTTTCTCTATAATGACACTCGTTATTTATCAGGGAAATATTTGTGTGATTACCTTTTGTGAATATCTACAATCTATAGTTGACTGACAGTTTGCAATATAGAACTTAATAAAATATTTTAAAGTATTATACTATTTTATACCAGTAGGCCTATACATTATGTAACTGACGTAATCTTACATGTATTGGTCCAAAGTGGTTGTCACTTTTCAGTTGGCATGGAAAAATCTCACAGCAGGTTAAACCTACAAATGCTCACCTACCTTACAATCCTCTCAGTATTTAAACGAAAGTCTCTCAGTAATTATTGGACCACATTTTTAAGCAAACAAAACTATTTGGTGCTTTCATGTCACGTCGAATGATTTAATTCATCAAGTCTCGCGCTTTCATTTGCAGGTTACACCACAGGTGAATAACTTCTTTCCAGAAACGATGTCGATGCATGAACGATATCCTGATGCTGCCAACGGATTCGCTGAGGACATGATTCCACATGAACGGGTAAGAAGATTTCCATTGCTTTTGAATGAATGCATGTTTGTAATATGTAATCCTGGAGTAATTTATTTGTTAGACAACTCCACCCACACGTCTATCCATTACACATCTGCCAAGGAACCAACCAAATATGACTTTTTCATTTTCAAATAAACAACAATAATTCTTTCTTGATTTCAGAAGCCCAGAAAGAAACATTCGGTGGATTTTGGCATGTTTGTGGCTACTTGTGCCGGGGAGCTACAGGAGCAGAAGAAGGCGGCGAAGGTTAGTACTATTTACTTAATGATAATGAGAACGATAATGATGATAAAGATGGTGGTGTATATGTAACTGATGATGACGATGGCGACGACGGTGGTAGCAGTCTAGTCGTAGTGTTATTCTTAATGTATTCTCAGTAACATTGTAGTTTTATCACATATTTAAATATTGTGCTATGTTTCTATTTTCTATCACGATATAGGCCTCCTGCAGTAGCAGTGGATCAGATATTACAGTTGTGCCTGCTGTACCAGCTAACTTGAAACCGGCCCGTGTTTACAAACACGACACACCACCTAGCACGGTAAGTAACGTTCTTTAATTAATTAATCGTGAAAGCCGAGAACCGCTCTAGTTATTTGGGGCATTTTGGTATTAATGAGACTGATAAGTATTTCAAAATCTGTACACTCATACAGCATTCAACAAAGCACATGAATCAAAATTGATTAGCATGCTTGATATTTAACGTATAAGCAGAGCATCTTTTCTGAGCCACCACTTATACTATAGCATCAGTTTGAGAAAAAATGTACCGTACTCTGCTGCTTGTGTTTGTTCCTCCCATGTGTTATTTCATTTGGGGTTAAGATTGTTTCAATTTTATTATGTTTTGTAGTAGCTTTTGATGTAAAAAAAAAATTTGGCGCATTGAGATGTCCATTGTGACATTAGTTGCGCCTTATAAGCGCTGATTATTATTATTAAAACATATCTGTTGGACTCTGTGCATTGCTCAAAGATGGGCTTTTTTGAGTCATGAAGCCCGGTCATGAAGTTGGAGACTTAAACAATTGGTATACTTTCCCGAGAAAGTCGTTGCTATTTCTATGACGAAATCTTTCCCTTAAAGTTTGCACCCTGTAACATTTTGAGTGTCGCATATCGCGGCAGTGTGGATCTCTGTATCCAATGACTTTTCACAGCAATATGAAGCGCCAATATGAATAACTGCATGATGATTTCATTGATCTTCTTCTCAGATTGGCTACATAGAGACTGATTGGAGTATTTTTCAGGCTGGCAAAAACCCTGAACCAAAAGCTAGCGGTGAATCTGAACAACAAGCTAGTTCTCCACCAAAAGAAGCTGCGCGTCCCAAGATCGCACGTGCCATCCTTCCTGAATATCGATCGGCTCAACCTGTCTCAAAACCACACATGACAGATTACTCAATTTTTCAAGTTACTGGTGAAACTGAGGTAATTAAATTACAATTACACAAGAAAATAATTTTGCTTGTCAAACATTTGAGATTTTGGTATTGTAGAAACAAAAAAATTATAGAAAGTCAATTGTTCATGATATAATATAGAAATAGAATTGAAGTTGTTATCAGAACATCAGTCAAATTCAGAATAAACTGATATTTTTTGAAAAATTGGTAAGGCAATGAAAATCAAAAGGGTGAGCATTGAGCCAATACAAATACTTATGCTACTTAACTCTGTGCTCATGGGTTCCCCTTTGATTTAAAATGTAAAAGGATGTCGATTTAAAAATATGTTACTTTTGAGCTGTTTTCTAAAATGGTTTGTTTCATACTCTTTTTTAATAGGACTATATTTTTTTTTCTGAAACAATAGGAAATAGCTTATCAGCCCAGACTCTTTTAGCAAATTATTGGTTTCATTTCTGTCCCGCAAACAGGTTTACACCGCAGGTGCTGACAAACCCAAGAAAACACGGGAAGCTGACACCGTGGTTACACCTTTAGATGACGACAAGTTGTCGTATGCTGACAAACCAAAAACAACACGGGATGTTCACACCGAGGTTACACCTTTAGATGACAACAAATTGTCGTATGCTGACAAACCCAAGACAACACGGGATGCGGAGAAAAACACCTCCGTATCAGATGATGTCAGCATTGAAATGGAAGACTTCTAAATTAAGAAGGGGGGGGGGGGGATTCATTCTTAGGGTATAACATTTGTTTAAGAACAGGCTAAAAATGAGCTAGCTATTACTTGGGGTCGATTTTTATGTTTTTCTAGACTAGAAATCATGAAGAATTCAAAAAATTTTGGTAAAAAGCCCAAATCCTGAAAGGCACCTCTCGAAAAAGGCCCTTTTTCTAAAATGGCCGCGAAATTACAGTAAATTTCCTTATTACATTTTAAATTAACATTTTCAAGCCACTTTATTTGATATAAAGGTAATTAACTTGTCAATTTGTAAACTGCAGGTACCTTAAACACCATATTTATAAAAATGACTTGTCACAAGGGTGCGCTGTTATCAAAAAGGCTGCCAAAATACAAGAAATTTCTAATTTTTATACCATTTATCCCTTTTTAAGCAAGTTTGTTTGATATAATGAACACGCCATTGTCACAACGTCATCTACAGATAATCAAACACAAACATTAAGCACAAAACATCATGAATTGTCTCTAGAGGGCGCTATGTTTTCAAAATGGCCACCGAAATGCAATTTATGTCCTGAACACAATACCAATTACCACTTTCCAAGTGAGGTAAATACTAGTATTTGATATGTGATCATTGAATGAATGTTAACGGCAGACAGTTTAACAGTAGATAGAAACACTATTATAGCTTGTTTCCAGAGTGTATTTTACTTTTCAAAATGGCTACCAAAATAATTGATTTCAAATATGATGAAAATGTCCTTACCTGGCCTAAATTTAAACTTATAAAACCCATTTGCTTGAAGTGCTACCAACTGTGCTTACTTAATCATCTGATTCCCTTTCATCGGTGTCTCCAATAAAATCTTCACATTCATTATCCACAAAAAGTTTTTGTACGTTTTCAGGCATCACTGTATCTGGCCAATGGAACTCCATTGTTTTGGTCCGTCCATTTTCAACTACGTTTCCAGTCACATATCTATTTTCAATCGCTGAGCACCATTCTTTGGCAACGAGGTTGGATCTCAGAATGTGCAGCTTAAGGGTCTGCTGACAGGTTGGTAATAAGAATATATCAGTAATCTTGTTTTGCTTGGTAAATTTGCAATTACAGATTGCGACCCTTGCTTCGTTTAAACTTTTCCCCTTTATTCCATAAAGAAATGAAACATATTCCTTAAGCTCTTCCTCGAGCCCGTCAACATCAGACACTCCAAGGTTGCAGAAAGTGTCAACAAATTTAGCCTTTGATTCAAGAAGCTTCCAGCAGGTTTGTTTGCCTTTGCAGAAAAATGAAGAATTGTAATCATTTCCTGTGAAGGCATGGAAACCAATTAGTGATGCCTTCTATGCTGCAGTTAAATCAATGTCACTCATTTTGAAGACCTTCCTATGTTTGCCTGTGTTTGTATCGAGTACAACTCTTTCAACATCGTCAATGAAATGAGATAATACAATTAGTGCAATATCTATTTCTCCTGAATGTGAACGGGTATTGGCTACACCATCAGCATTATTTGTCAAGATATGCTATATATGTATGCATTTGTGTCCGCTTCCTCTGCTTCGTACTAAGTTCTGGGACTTCTGTATAGCATCCTCTTTGGTTATGAGAGTACATTTCTTGTTTGCTGAGAAGTAGACAGCTTCACTCTTTATATTTCATAGGATGATCTCTTTCTTGGACATTAGCATACTCAGAATCAGCTCAATCAGTCTGGTTTTGTTTTCACCATTGGAGAGAAAACATTTTGAAGTCTCGTGGCAATGTGCTGACCGCAGTATAACTTTGGGTGCCATTCCACGTCTATTTCTTTCAACTGATTTGATACTCTGTGGCAAGTAGGCATCGACAACAATATCAACTCTCTTGTAACCTTTAGGGATGCTTGCAAATACCTTGGAGGCAAGAGCTTCAAATGTGCCAAGGAATGATGTAAATGTTCTAATAAATGCCATAAAGTCAACAACGTA
>JAUMTS010085006.1:0-10511 GCA_032273385.1 Ophiopholis aculeata | reverse complement strand
CCCCCCCCCCCCCCCCTGAAATCGAATGGTGCGCCCCTAATGTCTAAACATCATTTATAAGTAAATAAAGAAGTTATAAGGTGATATTCTATAGATGTAAAGAATAACATATTTTCTTTGTGCTTTTATTATTACCGGCCGCCTTGATTATTCCGGGAACTTCAGGACAAATAATGTATTCAAAATTATGTAGCCATTAATGATTGTTTATGGGTTTATAGGTGGTTTTCTTTTATAAATATTGTTAATATCCGTCATGGTCGTCGTTAAAGGTCGTTCTTGGAACATCATACTATACAATACTATAAATTTGGCGGGTAAACGGCCATTATCAAACCAGTTATTTATTTTCGTTTTATTTTTTGCTGTCTATGTGTTTACACTTTTAAAGAATGAGAATTTTATAGATGACAAATTCTTTCTAATTTATAGATATTTTGCGTGAGAAGTGAATTAACAAAATAAAAATAGGTTCAAAGGGAACCAACTACGTGTTTATCAAAAAATGTCAATGCAAAATACTCATGACCAATTCTCACATATGATTGGGTATATGACTGGTTCCCTCATTACAAGAAAGTGACCCATTGGCTTCCGTTCATTGATTTAGTAATAACATGTTTTCTTTGTGTCTTGTCGTTGCCCCTGGCGTGGTGTTTTCTCCCTAGAATGTCAGACCAAATTCTATTCAGGTTTATTTAGCCGTCATAAGTTATGACTTATGTGTTTGTAATAATAATATTATAGTTTATGTTTCGTTGTAAATATGGCTTCAAAACTTGATTATTACTAAAAACATTTGCTTTCTGATTATTAGTTTGATCCTTTCATCGCTTCATTGTAAATTGTTAATAAATTCAATGCAGGTTAGACTTAAAACAAAATGATAATTGTTAAGGGAAATAATATTGGTTATTGGCTAATTCATGTTGTCTTTATATACCAAGAGTTAAGTAGTTATTTAAAGGAATCATATGATCATAAAGCATTTATCATTTTTATAAGAGCATCATTTGTAAATGATAAGTATTGTAGATATTGTTTTATTTCACTTCTTTTGTGTCTTATCACTTTATTTGCTCTCAAAGATACAAAATAGATGTAAACATTTTAATAGACATACAAAATGTTAAAGAAAGATTATCAAACCCACGTGTACAATTTTGTTTCTCTATATATAGTTCTTACGCATCATATTCGTTTAGAAATTGTGTAACAAAATATTCCAAAAATAATTGTATGAACGTATTTGTAATACACGTTGAAAAGACGCCCATTCATACTAGTAATAAACCCCACACCTTTTAGTACGTCAACTGTAGAATAACGATTGTAGTTCTATTTTCTATCAGTATTAAATACAACAGTGAATGTAATTAAGTGAAATAAGAACTAATGGTCTATATGTATGTACAATAATGTGACTATTTTACTGGAGCTGCTTAAAACCACTATTCATATGTATGTGGCTAATAATGATGTTATATTAATGAACAACATTTTTGATAGTAGACAGCCCACTGGAGCCTTCCCTCAATTGATTTTACAACAACATGTTTTGTTTTTTATGTTATTGTTACCTTTTTTATTTTGTAAATGTCAAAACAAATTATATTCAGAATTATGTGACCATTATTGTATATTTGTTTTTCGTAACAAAAACCGTCGTTGTGCTTTATGGTCTGTTTTAGAATACTTTTAGAAGCCTCGTCCGATTTTCATTCAGTTCTATTTTATTTCATTCCATCTTATCTAAATTATTTTATTCTACCTGTTATTATGGCTATCAATATATTCTCTATCTATTAATAATAACATAAAGTAAATTCAGATGATTGTCACTGAAAATAATAATATTGTCGTTTTGTAAAATACGAATATTATTGTGGTATTATAAACATATTCTTGTCAAGTGTATTCTTGAAAGTATGCAGTCAAGAACAAATAATCTGCGTATGATAAAATAAATATGATATAAATAGTATAGTTAAAAACATTTTATAAAAAGATATTTTACAGCATAACAATTGATGAACGGTAGAAACAAGTGAGAGGAATATATCATAATTTGAAAAATTCGAAAAAAATTGTAAACTTTGAAAGAATGTCGTAAAACAGAAGTACAGTTGCGACCAGAATGAACATAAAATAATACCAGATAATTTGGATCAGTATGAAGCAACATAAAATAGCAAAATAGCATAAAGAGAGCATCAATCATACTAGAAACACTTCAAGAGCAACAAATCTCACAATGAATGAATCAATTTATTTTCTCTTGACAAAACACTTTTGATTCATGCAGGCAGGCAAGCACTGCAATCACGCACCGCCTCATTTGTAACGAAAGAAGTGTTGCACAGAGTTAGACGTCCACTCTGTCATTGCATCAATCATTACAAGGGATGTAATCATTTAATCAATTGTTGCAAAGGAGGAGGACAATATTACAAGTGAGAATTTATTATGGCTTCCAAAAAGCGGTCACATTCTTCGTCTCTTATTATGTTTCACAGAGTCCCGACCATGACGGATGAGGACCACAAGGCGTGGATCTCCTGGGCGGAGAAACAGTTTACTAGAATAGCGGGCAAAGATCGACTAATTGATCAGGAGGAATTTAAACGTGCCTTTAACGTAAAGAAGGTAAGTTTTTGTTTAACTTAAATGTGAATATGTGTACATATTAGACACCAGTTTCATAAACAACTACTTTTTTGAACAATATTTGCAGCTTACCATAAGCAAATTCATTGAATGTAAGTTCTGATTTATAATATCATTCATAAAGTGACATAACGATTGATAAATCAAACTAGCCTAACTATTTGATTCAAGCTTAACCCTGTCCACGTGAATGTCGAGTACGGATGACATCACATAAGATTCAGACTTTTACCAAACAATTCAAATTTAAATTTAGATTACCATATTTAGATTCATGATTGAAAATGCATTTAATTTAGTACAAATAAGCCTGGTATTGGCTGAGTTGTTAGTGAGATAGCACCAGTTTTATAAGCATTCATTTGTTTCTTCATTCGTAAGTTTGGACTTTCGCTTGAATTGTTTACGGCTAACCATAAGCAATTTCATTATATTTAAGGTATTCTTTCTAAATTGATATAACGATTGCTAAAACAAACTGGACTAACTATTGGTTTCAAGCTCAGGGTACGGGTATTTTATCAAGTTTCCTAAGTTTCAAAATTGTGAGTATGTACTTAGAGTTTTATCCTGGTCGGTTACTATTTAGTAGGCTATGTGTTACAAATTTTTTTTAGTCACACCAAAAGTACAATAATTGACGTTGTATATACGTTCCGTGCTAACATATATTTAAAATGTCCCTCTTCTTCTTCTTCTTCTTCATCTTATTTTTATCTCGTTCTAAATGCAATTGTTTAAATTATAAAAATCGTCAATTAGTTTGTAAATACCTAAACCAATTACGACAACAGTTCGAATTGCAATATTATAATTCCAAATAAATGCAGCTTGGTAGTTGATGATCTTTACTGGTTTAACAAAAAATAAATTACTCGACAACCACGAAAATCACTACTAACTTTTACTTGATAATTTTACTTTTGTTAAATTTGTAACCTGCAGTGTATTTTGATAGTATTTCAATTTTGACCATACAGTGTAGATTTTATATTTAAAGATGCAGTTGTGTTGTTGTAACACAAATATTTTCCTTTTGAATTCATCAAATGTTTGATGACCTACTAATGATTTGTTATTCGTGTATGGCGGGTTATGATTTCTTCTAGAAAAATAGGCAAGTGGATGATCATTAGAAAACGCAATAAGTAAATTTCAGCATTGATGCTTTGGAGATATATACTTTACGTCAAATCATACCTTTTCCCATTGTTTGGTTATATCTTAATTCCTTCTTATAAGCAATAGAATAGGTTGAGCTTTAGGTAACTTTGTGTTGACATTTTGTAGAATCGTATGATATCTAATCTCCATTATGCAGTAACTGTATTTTCAATTGCAAAATGTGGAAGATACCTCTTTTCACTCCTATTTTAATTTAGCATTTCCCAATGCAGAGTCAAAAGGATATATATATACATGGACTACGTATAAGAGATGCTGACTTTTTAGGCGGCAAACATGTGGTCGTCTGCTTGCCAGGTCAATCTTCCACAACGTAATACAAAGTATCTACTTTTGCTCAGCGACGTAGTAACTGCATTCTTACGTGGAAATGCAGATGTGTCGCACCTGCTCATGCATTTAAAAATCCTTCCGTATGAGCCCATTGTCTTAATGTCGTCACCCGGCGTCGTTGGTATATAAGACGGAAATAGGACAAACAAACTAAAAAGAAATGCTAATTTGTTTCAATTCCGAGTCAATTAATACAATTATTTTTAGATATACTGCTTATCTTACCCTCAATAATTATTGCTAGTAGAACAATACCCACTAAATGGTTCAAAATTTGAATTTACAAGCGTATGGTCTTAATATTACAATTTTCAATAAAAACCTTCGTTGCCTTGCAAATTTAATGTTAACTCTTTACTTTGTATTTGTTTATCATTTTGATACTTTAATTAATCAAAACTGCTTAATTTATCCTTCATGCCAAGATTTTTATCACAATTATTAATCATAAATTCGTACTTGTCTATCTCAGTGAGGTTAGGAGCAAAAGAAAATACCTTACAGCTGTCCTACTTGAGTTTTGCTAATTATTTACCAACATTGAATAAATGTGCATATCTCAGAGTATAGTTGATATTGCTTTAAGCTTTATAAAGTACAATCTCTCTTTGTAGTACTTAGAAAGAACAAGAACTACTCGACCCGGATAATTAGCAGCTGTGAAATTATTATCGTGATTATTGCAAAATTTAGCAGTTCTTTCGGCGGAAATTTCGGGAATTAGGAAATCCTACTTTTTGTAACACGAAGCGAATTTTCGCACCAAATTGCTCCTTTAACTTAATTTGAAGGAGGCTCCCGGGTGCATATCAAAAGTTGACACTTTAGCTATTATGAAAATACATGTCTGTTATATACCAAAAATGATGTTTTAATTAAAACCCTAAGTATTAAAATTCAAAGCATATTTTACGAGCCTAAAAATTGTCATGTTTTTTTTGGGTACAATTTGGTGCAGGTATTTTTAATCAGTTAAAATAAATTGTATGCATCAGACCTGATTTTTTAGTGAGGCTGGTACAAATACCACTTTCTTTTTCATTTATTATTATACAAAATAAACTTCTTCTTTAAAGGAAGGAATTTGCAAATTGACCATTTGGGATTTCTGATGTTTGTACAACCCAATGTAGTTTCAAATGGGATGTACAATAGGTTATTTTTAACAATTTACAAAAATAGCAAAAACATTGCGTAATATACCTTAAAATAACACAAGCATTGAAAGTACTCAATTAGTACAAACGAAAGATGAATTATATTTATTTTCAATACATTTTCCTATTCCAAATGTTATATCACAAAATAAACTTATCGAACGGTAAAGTCCTGAATGTTTCTAACGTAGATGCATTTCTGTTTGGTACTGTTTGTATATTCGCACAATGAGTATAATCGATTGGGAAAAAACGGTTTGTACATTTTAGCTATGGCGTTTTATGATGTTTCATTTCATTTATGTTCGCTTATGCTAAATAACTAACATATGTAATAAAAATCAAAAAGACGAAAGAAAATCAAAACATCGGTTCATTATTAATAACTGGTAAACGAGGAATATGGTGTGATTCATCAAATTGCTGCTAATCCAGGAAAATAATTATATAAACTCATAATGATAAAGCAACAAGCCGGGGTTTCAATTACTTCTTTCATAAATGGGCGCTGTTTTCTTTATGGGAAATTGTAGAGAACCAGCTTAAGGCTGAAAGATAACCGTGTAGCTTAATCCATCCTATCCCATATCTTTGAACATCACGAAATGTACAAAAAAAAGTATATTTTCAACAAAAAAATAAAAAGTGAAACTGTTCTACTTGTTTTAATATACTACCTAAATAAAACCTTTAAGATTAAACTTTGCTAGAAAGGTAACCAACGCGGAGAGAGGGTAACTACACTAAAAAATGAAATCGTTTGTGACTATTGAAAACATTTCCAAGAAAGATAACGATTTCAATTAGGGTCATTTTCATCAAAATTGATTTTAATATGATACAATTACTTCAAATCTTAAACTCAATACATATATTTCATATCATTTGTAATAATCAATGAAACTGCCTTTGTTCAAAATTTCTAATTAAAATTAAAATACAATTCTTTAAAATAACTACACATTTATATTTGGCCATTTTGTATAAAAACCTGATATCAATTTTTAAAAAGACAATCAAGTCAATTCGATCTGATTTGTATATTCAATTAATTTGATTCACTCTATTTGCAGCGGTCTATTAAACTGAACCTGTTCAAAGAGATATTAATATAGACACAAGAATTGATTTTTGTTCTTGCCTTTTCCTGTTATGCACTGAATACTTAATTGGATGGAGGAATCTCGGATGTTCGATTGTTGCGGTCATTCTAGTTCAGATTTACCGGTAACGTTGTCAAAAGATGTTTGCGTTTTTATTTTAAAATCTTTTTGTTCAAATATTTAGATTATCTTCGGTTTCTTTATAAATCATGTTCATATTTTTCTGTGTATAACAAACTGACTACAACAACAAGCATTGTTTTAATTGTCCTATTGACTTATAATGATTTTAATTGTTCAACCATAATTTGAATTTGCGTTTTGGTTTTTAAAGTCTTTTTGTTCGAAAAAATCGATTCTTTTCTATATCTTTATTCAATCATGTTCATATTTTTCATTTAAAACGAACCGACTACAATATAAGCAGCGTATTAATTGTCTTATCGATTTGTAACGATTTTAGTTGCTCAACCATAATTTGAATGCTTTAATTAATTTACAAAGATCAATAATGTTTCATTTTTGGAAAGAATTTGATATTATTTTTCTTTTAACTCTAACGTTACTCTAAAGTAAAAACTCATCTGCATTGTTGAGCATGAGTAGATACTTTGTTTTACACTCTAAATACCTCAATTTGAGAATGGTTCTACCAAGGACCAGCGGTCGCTATGTATTTCGAGTGTTTCCCAGTCAGCATTGGAAATCAACATAAAGATAAAATCGGCATTTTTGGTGCAAAAATGCAAAGTTGTGATTCCACTGACGAATTAATATAGTCGGAGTATTGATGAAATAGAATAATACTGAAAAATTAATATTAATTCTTCTTTTGGTTGTTAAATCCCATGATGCTTTCATCGTTACAGCATTATGGGTAATAACGTATGTGCGTGCTCTAACCCATGGCATCATGCGTTACGGGCGAGTCTCCGCTCTAGAGTTATTTATAGCTTGTACAGCTCAGTGGGATTTAACCTTTTTAAGGCCAGTACTTCTGTAAGGCAGATTAAGCTACGAACATGACAAAAGACATTTAAACCTGACTTAAACAACATCTCATCAAACCACAATGACGTCAGTTAAACCAAACAATTTCGAAAATTCCTATTGTTATTTTCATTGTTTCCTAATTGAAAATCGGCTTTACTTACAAGCCCTTGCAGTAAATGAGAAATCGTTCAGACGTATTTTAAACCATTTTATTCATAGCTGTATTAATTGAAATAGTCAAAGATCACATTTTTTGCCTCTTATATGTAAACAAAGTTAATGTTTTCAGTCATTAACCTTTCTCTATGCTAAATTGCTTATTCAAGGTCACCTCCCTCGTGTAATACCTAAAGGTTTAAGTTCATGAAAATATGATCTATAGAAATTAGATCAAATGTTGCTATATCAGACTGCGGGGTAAAAAATATGTCATGGAATGTGAAGGGCGAATAATTCTGTGTTTACTTGTTTGTGGATTCTTATTATTATCAAAGAGTTTGCAAAGGTATAAGAAGTGGGCACCTTTTTCTATAGAGTGAGTAGTAGTAGTAGAGCCCACATTATATTCTTACGTTCAAAGGGGTGTAGTAAAGTTTGGTATCGTACAGAAATATGTATTTTCCCTTATTTATACATCGAAGGACGTGACTGGACGTCGCAATTGTAAGGGTTATGCAAACAAATGATGCACAGTATTTCGTATTCAGTTGGTTTTGATTTATCAACATTAAAAAAACCGATTTTTTTAATGAACAGTAGTCATAAAAGAGGTTTAAAGAAACCTATTATTTCAAAAGGATGTCAATTCAATATATTTTTAGATTAAGTATCACCTTTCATATGTAAGTCAATGTAATTCCGAACTCATTAATCATTCAAATATAAACTCAAATATTGTTTAATGGAGGATTAGCCGATTTTGGCCTCATCCCCTGGGCTCACCTGTAGTGCAGATTTTTATATCAAAAGAAAGCCCACATTTTCCCATTATCATCCCGAATTTCACCTTCACATTTACTGTACTCTAAGAGTTGTTGCAGAAATTGTGGGTTTCATTGGTTTTCCGATTAATAATTTCTTTTGTTTTATATAGCAGCCTCATCCCTAGTGTTACATTCATATTTGTTGTCTCTGAAGGGTAAGCAGGGGACCATCTAGAAGTGAAACTTTGCCAAATGTGTTTTAGGGGTCAAGGTCAACCAGTTGGAAGTATATATATAAAAAAGTAATAAATAGGAACAACCACCTTTAAATGTACAAACCTTGAAATACATTAAAGTCCTTGTATTCTTAAGCCACAGTCTCAAGGGAATGATACCAATTTTACGGTCCAGAATTTCAATTTCACATTGATCACGTAGTACTAGTTTACATTAGGTCAGTGAAATATGGGACAAATAAGTAAAACGCTTGCAGAAGGGTAATGTTTTGCTTTCATTGATTGCCTAAGATAAAATGGCATGTAAATGAGGGTAATTTCAATGGTAATTTAAAATAGTAATTGACCTAGGAACAGTTGTCCTTGTATGGCGGGAATGTTATTGCATTTCGTTATGATTTTGCGTGTAACATGGTGAATGTTATTGTATCATTAATGCTGTATAGTAGTGTATGTCTAGTTGTATTTGTTACGTTCTGTTATCCCCTTATAATTCTGTCTCTGTCTCTGTTCGTTATTTCATTAAAATGCATGTATCTGCTACTATTGTCACCAGTAACTCCGCAGATTTTCCACCTTTTTTGATAATTTGTTGACGACTACACCCTTATCTTGGGGACGTTAATATGCATTAGCACACTTCATCGAGTTCTTTGTATAAACATAAGGTTAATATAAGTATAGAAAAGTACAAGGTTCTGTTTTTAACACATAACATATTCACGATATAATTGAGAAATAAAATGTTAAAGCACAAATCAAGTAAAGTTAAATTTTCTTTTTAATATTGTCACAAAGAAGTTGGCAGTACTTTGCAATTAAAACAATATCTTAAGATAGAAAAAAACCTATAAATATAGATATGGTATTCTAAGAATTTGCTTGATTGATATGTCTTGGTTAGACAAAAGAAATCATATTTATATCTAAATCCATATATCATTAAATGTTGTTTATTAGTATGTAATCAGCTACACTGCCTTCCATTTGTTACTTGCATGCGGAATATATGAGGGTCCCAGAGGATACTTAAGCTATTTGCTCAAATGCACTTCACGTAACAGCAAGTGTGACAGTACTTCAGTTAAGAGCGCACAGTTTGGAATAAAATGGATTATATTTGAAATTGTTTTACTGTTACTGAAAAAGTCAGTTATGTTTAATCCAACCTCCAATAGTTTTATTTAGTTTATTAATAATGTTAACATTGACGGACGGCAATGGATTGTAATGTAATTGACATTGTTTTGGGATTTGTGAGCCTTTTAGAATATAACTTATGGTGAAAATGAGACGAGATAGAAAACAAAGTTGTTCTGCAACGCTTAGTTCATCTGTAAATTTTCTCTTCAGCCACGCTGCATATGATTTCAATGTTAATGATCACCTCAAATTTGTTGTGTGAAGTTTCTTGAAAAAAACTTGTTTCTCGAAAGAGAGAAATAGTTACAAATAGTCTTCTGTTGCTGTAATCATGAATGTATGATACATTTATATGTTTGATTTGAACCAAATATGCAAATGAACAGTCAAAATGAAATAGAAATAGAAATATTTCTCTTTAAGGATGAAACATACCAAATTTTACACATTTAAATTCCATCAAATTTGAGATGGTCATCAACATAAGCATCTTGTGCCGCATTGTTGAATAATACTTGAAATACTGTAAGGTCAAGTTTTACGCCATAAGGGACATCACCATTGATAGCGAGATCACAAGATATTCACCCCACTGTTGTATGTTGTGAGGAAAGTCGCAAACCCAAGCTACGAAACTAAAATCGATGAACTTGTAATGAGGAAGGTGTGATCGATAAAGTAGAATGCCTTCAAGAAATCAGTCACGACCGATGATGCTATGTTGATATTTTTCGTAAAGTAGATGGAAAATATAAACCTGTTTGTTACAAT
>JAUMTS010084895.1:0-10513 GCA_032273385.1 Ophiopholis aculeata | reverse complement strand
CATTATTTGGGTTCAGTGAAGACCTATTTATCTTTTTAGGACAGTTTATGAGTTATAATAGATAAAGCGTGAAAACAACAATATTCTTTATGATTGGGAAATAATACATCATGAAGTTTTTTTAACAGCAGTGTAGTTGTATGTGTGACAGGAGGTCAGTAGTTCCACTGATAGATATCATAAAAAACATTGTTTTTGTAAGTTTCAATAAATGTTTCACCGTGTGTTTATCTGAACGTTCGTTGGGGTGTGTTGGTGTTTGGTTTCATGGGACAAGAGGGGTATTAATGAAAGTTTATGGACTTGTGTATTAAAAAACCTTGGACTGTTTTCTGATTAAAGAACCTTGTTACCTTTTTAGGATCTATAAACCTATTCACATTGTCAGATTAATGACAATTTGGAAAGTGAGTCTTTCTAATAGCTTCTAATAGCAAAATTTCTGAATAAAACCATAATGTTCAGAATAACGAACAATGCTGTCGTATGTAAACAATTCCGGTTTTGAGTATTGAAATAAAGCATAATAAAAAAAGAATATCTAAATCTGGATTGCGAAAACGGTGTTTGATTTCATTCATAATTAGTAAATGGGTATATATGTATTTAAGCATATTACTTTTTATTATTATTTTGAAAGTATAAAATGTACGTTCGTGAAATCATGAAAATGATTTACAGGGTGTCTTAGAATTTTTATCCCCATAAATGTCCAATTTTAAGGACTTATTTGACCATAGAGATAACCGGATTTGGTAAATTTTATTAAATAGTTGGTTTGCACACTTCATTCACTTTTTGAAGAATTTTAAATCATAACAGTCGGCAAAACTGAAATTACATGTAGTTTTGTGAGAATAGGCACTTTTGTAAAGTCAGGAGTGTGTAACAAATACTGTTTTGAGCTACATTAGTTGCTCCTAGAGTTGTGACGGTGGTTTATGTCTGTATTCATTATCTACAACAACAAAAAGTTCAATGCACATAGTCAAAGCATGAAAAGATATACATTTCAAGTTCGAGATGCTGTCTTGATAAAGAGTAAAACATTACCTGTTTACCTTGCTTTTTGATCCGTCTTGCTGATCAGTTGCAATATGTGTTGTTGCTTTTTCCGTTTGATTAAATTAAATGCTTTGTTACACCCGTATCACTATTTTGATCATTTTTGGTATATGAAAAAAATAAATATTAAACACATAAAGTATTGATTCCCTCAGTTTGTTAACTGGTAAACATCCGCACCGCGATACAAAGCAACATTTTAGGATTGGGTTAATCAGACTGCAACCCTACACAGGGGAGAAATATTACCAAATAAGTATTGTATAAGAAACGTGCGGTAAAGACAAAATGTTCAATGTATATTGACATCAGGGGAACAGGCAATTTATTTCGTTTTGAAATCTTGCATGTAAATATTGATGTTTGGAATAGTTGGTGGCTCTTAAAAGAGCCGTTCGGTATATCCGTAAAAGTAATCATTAAACACTTACTCTGTTGTAAAAGCAAAGGAAGGTAACTATGTGTTGTTCTCTTATTAGATAAAAATAGCTCTTAAAAGAGCTGTTAGTTAGTTACCAGTGTTTATATAAACAACGGTAGGCAGCGTAAAACATTCCCCGCTGTACCCGTCAGTCACCGGTAGGTAGCGACAGGCATTGTCTGCTGTAGCTGTAGCTTACTCCGCAGGTATCAATAGCGTTGTGCTTCTCATCTTGTAACTAGCAGAGCAAATTGTGAAATACAGGAAACAAATCCTTTCTGCTATGTTGAGTAGTCCCCAAATTGGTTCTTTATCTCTTTTCAGGAAAAGCGTAGTTATTTTCCAATTCCGTCAAAAGTAAGACTGAGCAAGTAAAAAACAGTGACAAAGCTTTGTGCGTTACTGCTGTAAGAAAAATGTCGACTCGATGCGTTTCGTATTTATATGGAATATAAGGATCCTGCCGAATCTCACTTTTCACCAATGGAATTAGAGTTCTCTCATTGGTTGAGGCAGGATGACGTTTAGCCAATCGACGTGTCGTATGTCTCTGATTGGTTCGATTATTTAGCCAAATTTGGCGCAAAAAGTATCAGGATCCCAGCGGGGATCTTACGTGAAACTGCTTTGATACTCCGATATTTGTGCTAGTTTTGAAAATTGAAATTACGATTTTGGTAAAAGTAATGATGGAATCATTTTATAAATTGCGTATATATTTAATATGAGTTGAGATCTATATCATGTAAAAATGGCAACGGCCGAGATGGTATAGAAAGATGAGAAAAGTACAAATAAAGCTTGAGTTAGTTGTAATTTTCTTAGATTATTTGACTAAATTACAATGAATAATTTAGAGAAACCATTTCCAAAAGATAAGGGGAAATGATTTGAGTAAAACAAGGTAGTATGAGAATAATGTGAGACCCGGAGGGTCAGTTTTGAAATAGTATTCACAGAAAAAATGATGAAAGTTGTTTCAGAAAAACATTGATTTTTTAGGACTGGTAGGTGGCTCTAAAAGGACCGTTTGGTATATTGTACCCAAAAACTTTTAGAAAAAGAGGGGTTGAAGTGAACAAAACAGTTATAAAAGAACTATATGGCCCGGAGGGCTCGAATGGCACTTTATTATTCTAGACGGTCGGGAGAATAGAGCGGAGAGCGGGGCGAGGTTACTCACCGAACCGAACATGTAGTATTTTATGATTCGGCCCCCGCAGGGGCTACATAGATCTATTGATCTATTAAATGTAATTTATTTCTAGTATTCACAGAAAAAATGATGAAAGTTGTTTCAGAAAAACATCGATTTTTTAGGACTAGTAGGTGGCTCTGAAAAGAGCCGTTTGGTATATTGTACCCAAAAACTTTTAGAAAAAAAGGGGGTTCTTGTAAATTGATAATATACCAAGCATTGATAGGAGACAGTTAGTTTGGATTCTCTTTTTAGATATAGGGTGGCCCTAAAAAGGGCCGTTATAAAAATTGTTTTTGCTAAGAGAAAATTTCTCTTAGCGAGAAAAATGCCGCTGCTTTCCCGGAGGATGTCTGGATCCCATTGGGGGGACTCGTTCCTTGCGATTACACAAGCCTAAGAAGATGTTTTCTGCTCTTCTAGTCTGCCCTGGTTCAGTTTCTGCTACTAAACTCCTTACAGCTTTCAGATTTCGAGTGCGAGTCTCGGTGACATTCTTGTTGCAGGAGTCTAAGATTTCTGGTAATATCCTATTTAACTTCCTATAAAGTTTCAGCTCACATTTGTGGACTATCTCATTCCATCTCGTGTGAAAGTCGATTGGCAAAGAGATGTTCCCCGGAAGGTTCGGAGGTGCTAGCGGTCGACCTAACCAGCGCGGTCGGATGCCCTGTGTGTGGAGATTAAGACTAGTGTCGTAGAACGAACGTAGATTATCTCGCTGTATGGTCAGTGACCGTACTGCCTCTGCTTGTTCTCGTACTATCTTGTAGTTGTCTGCCGTAAGCTTGCGATTCTCGTCTGAAGGTTTTTTCGCTTGCAGCACTTCTTTGTCTTCTACAATTTGTTCTTCTTGTAGAATTGGCTTGTCTTCTTTATTTGAAGATTTTTGTTTACTGGCTATGTTGCCCTCCGCGTCAAGCGCCGGAGCGTCATCTTCCACCATAGGTTGTTCAACTTGTACAGATTCCGTAATTGAAGCCATTGTTTGCAAAAGGCTGGATTCCAAAATGCCGAAAATTATATATGTAACAGGGGAAAGAAATATCCCCGAGAAAACAGCGGCAGCAAATGATTACATTTACGCGCCAATGATGTTTATATATGGGCGTAAAAAATCTAACAAGATCTTGTTGGAGTATACTTTTAGCCAATGAAAGAAGAGAAATATTCTCATTGGTTCAGGCAGGATAGAAATTAAGCCAATCGGCGTGTCAAATGTCTTTGATTGGTTCGTTGATTTGGCGCAAAATTTACTAGGATCATCAGCGCAAAATATGTTAACATCCTGAGTGAGACTGCTTTTACAGCCAATGAAAGAAGAGAAACACTCTCATTGGTTAAAGCAGGGTAAATGGGTAGCCAATAGGAGTCGACTAAAGGCTAAGAATGTTCTGCGGGTACATTCTGCTGATTTTTTAAAGTATTTTAATTCTTTCTTTTTACAAATAAGGTGGCTCTGAAAAGAGCCGTTGACATTTCTTTCAAAATATCAATAGATGGTTTGTTTTGAGAGTAAAGATGTTGAATAATAATGATTTATGTAGAGTTTCAAGTGATTAGATTTATGATATAAATCTTAAAGTCCCCGAACTGCGGATCAGGCTTTGGTGGGTTAAAACCGGTTTTTGTGGCCACAAACCGTCCCCTCCCTTTAAGATTTTATTAGTAAGAATAGGAGATGATCTAATCAGTGATATGAATGTTTATTGATCTTCTAGAAGATCAAGAAGGATTTGGAGATTACCATCGTCTGGGAATTTTGAGTTAATGATTTTGTCTTGGATGTTAGTGGATCTTTTAAAAGCGATCAGTGGAGGTTCTGTGAAAGTTTTGTTGAGTTCTGTATTGTTCGTTATTAGATGCCAATTTTTTAGTAGAGCTGTTTTGATAGCTTTAGGAGCCAGATGTCCTGTGTATTTTGTTGTAAAAACGAGAGGAATGTTTCGTTTATCGTTGTCTGGTTTTTTACCAGTAGTGTTTAAGATATTTTGTCTCTCTTCGTGTTTCACGGATCGTTGGATGTTTAAAACGAAGTCTTCTTTGTAGCCCCTTTGCAGTAGTTTCTCCTTAAAGAGTGAACAGTGTTTAATATATTCCTCCTTTTCGCTGGTGTTCCTAATGAGTCTTAGGAATTCACCATAGATGAATGCTGTAAAAGTGGCAGGAGGATGTATAGATGTTGGCATGATGTATTGGAAGGTGTCGCAAGGTTTAGTGAAGACTTTTGTGGATAGCTTTCCTGTGTGATTGAAATCGCCACCTTTGTATATGGTGATGTCTAAGAAATTAATAGTGTCATCAGAGATATCTGCAGTGAATTTAAGGTTTGGATGTAGAGAATTGAGTGTGCGTATCTGCTCTTCCAGTAAGCCTCTTGAGCCTGAAGAGATGAGTATTATATCATCAATGAATCTGTAGAAGCAAATTATATTTTGTGCTGTATCTAGGAAAGATTTCTCTAAAGGATGGATAGAGATGTTGGCGACAGAGACACTAGATGGGCTCCCCATCGCTAGGCCTATGCATTGTTTATAGTTTAGTCCGTTGAATCTAAACGTGTTGTTTCGTAGGATGAGAGCTAGCAGTTGTGTGAGATAGGAAGTTGGTATTGGTTTGATGTTGTATCTGGTCCTTCTTGAACTGTAGGCTTCAGAAATGGTCTTTATGGCCATGTCATGGTCAATATTTGTGTACATCGCTTTGATATCTATTGTGGCTAAGAGAGCATCTTGTGGAAGAGTGAGGTTTTGAAGTTTAAGAATGACATCTGTAGAATCTCTAATATAAGTGGATTGTGTTGCTGCTATAGGCGCTAAGAAATAATCCACAAATTTGGAGATCGTATAGGTAGCTGAATTGACTCCAGATATTATTGGTCGGACTTCATATGGAGAGTCAATAGGGGGGTCCTTGTGGAGCTTTGGAAGGAAGTACATTTCACTTTGGTGAATCTCATGTGAGAATGGGTTAAGGAAAAGAAAGATATCATCGTCAATGTGGTGAAGATCATTCATTTCTGAAAGAATGTTGTGGATTGTCTGAGCTGTCTTCAGTGTAGGATCATTTGGGATGAGTTCATAATGATGACTGTCTAAATGTTTTACCCCTGTCTGCATATAATCATGGGTATTCATCAGAACTACCCCTCGGCCCTTATCCATCTTTTTTATAATGATGTCTTGATTTTTTGAGAGTTCGTTGAGAGCTTGCTTTTCTTTGTGTGTGAGGTTTTGTTTAGGTGGTTTAAATCTTAGATGGCAGATTTCTTTTTTTGTTTGTTCTAAGTAATTTTCAAGATGATTGTTCTCAGAGTCTAATGGCGTCCAATTAGATGGGAGTTTGAATTGGTGAAATATCTTGGAACTTTTTTTATTCCTCATTATATATCTGATTCTCATTCGTCTATGAAGGAGATTAACATCTTTGACAAGTTCGGTTCTGTTAGGTTTATTCGGTGTAGGGATGTGCTTTAATCCCTTAGCTAAGGCTGAGATTTGGATATCTGTAAGATGAGAAGAAGAAAGGTTTTTCACAAAAGGTTCCAGTTGTTTTCTCGTTGCTATGGAGAGTTTGAATTCTTCAATTTTTTCTTTATTTTCGAGTCTGTGGTGTTGAAGTCTGATGGTAGCGTGCAAATGTCTGTTATTTGTATTATTATGTTTTTTAAATCTCCTGTTTTTACCCATGTTTTGAGTGGGAGAGAACTGTTGATGAGAACAGTTTTAGTATGAACCGGGAGAATATTATTTTTTATTTTGTGATAGATGGTAGCTCTGAAAAGAGCCGTTTGGTTTTAAGAGTAAAATAATCGTATTAAATCACTTTCTCCTAAATATAGTGAAAGTTTCGATATGATGATAATGCCCAATTGTAGTATTATTGAAAAGCAGATGTATGTCGGTATATAACCGATAGTTTATGGATAAAGATAGCTTTTCTTAATAAAATGTGATGATACGGAGGTGTGCTCCGTGATGGGAGTCAAAAATAGACTGATCGTTGCCGTATTGCAGATGGCTTTTATATCAATTTCTAGGATTCTGGCTAGAACAACAATTAACCAATGACAGTCGAGAAATGCTCTGATTGGTTGTTGCGTTAGCCAGTGAGTGTTCCGTAAGAAGAAGCAATCGTTTCTACTGAAATAATGTAATGAGAAATGGAAATGGTATATTTCTAGGAAGTAACAGCCCGCTGTAAAGGGGATCAGACCTTTTGAAATAAATCAAAATTCTGATACGCGTGGATCTACCCGCTTCACTGCTAACAACCGGCTGCCTCAGAACCAGGTTCTCAGCGGAAGAAAAAAATCAACATTATAGGATTGGGTTAATCAGACTGCAACCCTAAACAGGGGAGAAATATTACCAAATAAGTAGTGTATAAGAAACGTGCAGTAAAGACAAAATTGTCAATGTATATTGACATTAGGGGAACAAGCAATTTATTTCTTAGTAAAATCTTGTATGTAAAGATTGATGTTTTGGAATAGTTGGTGGCTCTTAAAAGAGCCGTTCAGTATATTCGTAAAAGTAATCATTAAATACTTACTCTGTTGTAATAGCAAGGGAAGGGAACTATGTGTTGTTCTCTTTTTAGATAAACATAGCTCTTAAAAGAGCTGTTAGTTAGTTACCGGTGTCTATATCAACAACGGTAGACAGCGTAAAGCATTCCCCGCTGACCCCGTCAGTCATCGGTAGGTAGCGGAAGGCATTATCTGCTGTAGCCGTAGCTCACTACGCAGGTATCATTGGCGTTGTGTTTTTCATCTTGTAGAGCAAATTGTGAAATACAGGAAAGAAATCCTTTCTGTTAAGTTGGGTAATCTCCAAATTGGTTCTTTATTCCTTTTCAGGAAAAGCGTTGTTATTTTCCAATACCGTCAAAAGTACCGTAAGGCTGAGCAAGCAAAAAAACAGTGACAACGCTTTGTACGTTACTGCTGTAAGAAAAAGTGTCAACTCGATGCGTTTCGTATTTATATGGAATGTAAGGATCCTACCAAATCTCACTTTTTAACCAATTCTCATTGGTTAATGTAGGATGGAGTTTAGCCAATCGACGTGTCGTGTGTCTCTGATTGGTTCGATGATTTAGCCAGATATAGCGCCAAAATATTAATTTTACTGTGATATTCGGGTTTTATGTACGCCAATGGCGTATGAATATGTCCGTTTACAGTAACGGATCCTACATTATCAGTAATTCTCTCTCTCTTTCTGTATCAATTTATTGTGATATATGGGTTTGACGTACGCCAAGGCGTATGAGTATGGCTGATTACATTAAAGGATCCTACATGATCAAAATATCTCGTGTTACGTTGTATCAATTTACTGTGTTATATGGGTTCGATATACGCCATGGTGTATGATAAAGAGCTGTTAGGTATATTGATTGTGTGTTATTTATTGGCTCTTTTGGGGGGCCTTTAATTTATATTAAAATAACCAATTTTATTTTAATAATATACTAAGCATAGATAGGAGACAGTAAGTCTAGATTCTCTTTTTAGATATAGGGTAGCCCTAAAAAGGGCTGTTATAAAAATTGTTTTTATCACTCAGAGGAATAACCTCTTAGCGATAATGTTGCGTTTGGTACTGCTGCCGGTGTTTTCCCGGTGGTTGCCTAGATCCCATCAAGGGGACACGTTCTGTGCGGTTACATAGGCCCAAGAAGATATTTTCTGCTCGTCGAGTCTGACCTGGTGTAGTTTCTGCTACTCGCTTCCTTACCGCTTTCAGATTCCGAGTCCTAATCTCGGTGACATTCTTGTTGCAGGAGTCTAAAATGTCTGGTAACATTTTGTTTAGTTTTCGATGGAGTTTTAGCTCACATTTGTGGACGATCTCGTTCCATTTTGTGTGGAAATCCAGTGGCAACGATATATCCCCTGGAAGATTCGGGGGTGCGAGAGGTCTTCCTAACCATCTTGGTCGGATGCCCTGTGTGTGGAGATTAAGGCTGGTATCGTAAAAGGATCTCAGATTGTCCCGTTGTATGGTCAGTGACCGAACTTCCGCTGCCTGTTCTTTTACCATGTTGTAGTTGTCTGCCGTGAGGCGATTCTCACCTGTAGGTTTTTTGACTTGCAGTACTTCTTTATCGTCTACAATTTCTTCTTGTAGAGCTGGTTTATCTTCTGACTTTGCAGATGTTTGTTTGCTGGCTATATTACCCTCTGCGTCTAGTTGTGGAGCGTCATCTTCCACCATGGGTTGTGCTTCATGTTCCGTTTCAGTAACTGAAGCCATTTTTTGTAAATTCCAAAGTTCCTAAAATATATATGTAAAAAGGGGAAATATTCCCCGAGAAAACACTGGCAGCAAATGATTACATTTTAGCGCCAATTATGTTTATATATGGGTGTAAAAATATGATAGGATCCTACTGAAATCTACTTTTAACCAATGAAATAAGAGAATTTTTCTCATTGGTTCAAGCAGGATGAACGATTAGCCAATCGGCGTGTCGTGTGTTTCTGATTGGCTTGTTGATTAAGCGCCAAAAATCTCAGGATTCCAGCGGAAGTATTTTAGGAACCCGAGTGAAACTACTTTTATTAACCAATGAAAGAAGAGAATCAATCTCATTGGTTAAGGCAGGGTGTATGGTTAGCCAATAGGCGTTGACTAGAGGATCAGAATGTCGCGTGGGTACATTCTGCTGAGTTATATCAAGTATTTTATTTATTTCTTTTTATAAATAAGGTGGCTCTGAAAAGAACCGATGATATTTTTTTCAAAATATCAATAGATGGTTTGTTTGGGGGGTACACATGTTGAATAATAATGATATAGTGTAGAGTTTCAAGTGATTAGATTCATGAGAACAAGGAAGTACCTGATACTAGGTGTTGTTAATTTGCATAATTATTATGTAATAATGAGCTGGTTTGTATCTAGGAGGTTACTTTTAGTTATCTAGTTGCCAGTTTATGTTCCAATATTTTGGGTGTATTCTATAGTTACACATGAGTAAGTTGTCATAAGCTCGATCGAGTCACATGACCTTGGATCAACCTCCGGTCGATATCGTGATCATGTGACTTGCTCCGCGCCAAACAACAACACACCCAGCTCACATCAGTGCTGAAGAAAGGTTTACTCGGATGAGTCCCGACAATTACACGTGAGTAATTTTCTGCCTAAGCTTGTGTGATTTGTCAAAATTTCAACCAAAAATATGAATAAGTTGTATTTACCCAATGCATTCATTGTAAGTATTTAGTAAGATTTGGGCTCCAAAGTGCCATGCGTGAGTAGGCAACTCAATGTAGACAGGCTTGAAAGCTAGTTCTGTAGTAGTTAATGTATCTTGGAAAAATATCCAGGTATCTGCCGCAGTAGGTCATCCATAACGTTATCATTGACGTATATGTCATATTTGTTAAAACCACTTGGTTAATGTTTGAATGGTTCAATATCTGATGTATTGGTGTGTAAGGAAATAAATATAAAACGACCTTCAACTCTAATATAACACCATAACAAAATGAAAATATAAACTATACATGTGAACATTTTATTGATAGTTAGTTTACAACCAACTAATAAAAAAAGCAAAAATAATCAACAACAGCATCCAGAAGCCAACATAATAAATAAGGAAGTTTAATATTATTGATTTAATGTTACAAATTAAACTGTCAACTCTAATTCGTGACAACTTTATGAAGAAACAATGCATGAAACTACCACAACGACACGCAGGGGACGCTTAGAAAGACGCCAATCGTGTAAGCTAAATCGAAACTACTGATTACAAGCACGTAGACTTATTTATATGTTGTGATAGAGAACATCTTAATGCAACTAATA
>JAUMTS010084784.1:0-10514 GCA_032273385.1 Ophiopholis aculeata | reverse complement strand
CCCAAATGGCTATTAGCTGTAATGGTTATTAGACAAAATGGCAGTAGCCGAAATGACATTTAGACGAAATGTAGATTAGACAAAATGGCATAAGCCGAAATGGCAATTAGACTAGATGGTGATAAGACGAAATCACACATGCCAAATGGCTTTAGCCGAAGTGGCGATTGGAACCAAATGGTGTTTAGACGAAATAGCATTAATCAAAAAGGCATTAGCCGAAATGTTTTTTTAGACGAAACGACATTAGCCAAAGTGGTAAAAAGACAAAATGGCATTGGAACAAGTAGGGCATTAGAACAAGTAGAACATAGATAATGTGGCTTTAGACTAAATGGAAAAAGTCTAATTTTTTATTAGACGAAGAGATATTAGTCGAAGTGGCAATTCCCCCATCAGTCCACCATCTACGATCGTAGTTTGGTATATAAGTGTCAATATCTAGTTATTCTGTGCAAGTACTATATTGTAATAGATAGCTCATTATTTTTCAAATAATTATTTAAAGGAAGAAAAACGGCGACATAACATATATCTCAAAAGTTTATATTAAATAATTTGAATCAAGAAGTAAAACATATTTATACGAAAAATAATATACAGGTTATTAAAACAAAAAGTATGCTTGGAGCTGAGACGATAATACCCGAGTTATAATCGTCTCAGCTGGGAACAACCGACATTCAAATCACAATGGTAATGACTTTTGAATTTAGAATGGTCTATTTTTAAAAATTCCGTTTAAATTACAATTTGATGAGGAGAAGAAACCAAAATATCAATAAGAACGCAACTGTTTGAAGTCTCTAAGTAGAATACCCCCATTTTTTAGGTCATTTGTTAATCACTAAAAGAGCCTCATTTGGGCTAATGTTTAATTAGGTTTCTCCAAATGAAAAAAGAATGATTGTCTTTGTATGACGAAAATGTTGCACTTTTCTTGCCCAATGGCAGTGTGGCACTAGTAAGAAGACTAGTATACTCGACTCAGCTACTTACCAAGCCTAGTCTGACAGATGACTGGGTTCGCACAGCAAAATACCCAAAACAAAATTGTCGTAACTTTAAGCCACATGATGGTTGATTTTGACCAAGGTCCGTAGTCGATATGTTCTGTTTATTAGTCCAATGTAACTTGTACAATATAAATAGTCTTTTGATCGTTCCCTTATAATCAGGTGCAGAGCATAAATACTGTGCAGTAGGCCACATCAAGCACGTTTTGTACTATATGCCGGTGTACGAATATTGCGAGTCCCCCTTTACCGAGAGTCCACCTCCCATTCTACAACGAAGTAAAGCACGACCTTGGTAAAGCTGACGATGCATGCATACAGTGTATATTACTTTTAAGTTTAATGGACATCCGTACACTGTATCGCTAGGACACAGTATTTTATCACACCGGCAATGACGCCAGCAATCATGCAAATCGTGTCTATGTATCTTCTGATTGGATAACTCAAAAGCTTAGTTCCTTGTTTCATACCCGGGGGCACTCCCATTATGTAGGTGACGCGTATGGAGGGCTGTTACGACCCCGGGTTAAGATGCACTTTTCAGCATTGCTGTCACATGATTTTTTTCAAAAAAACCGGCATGCACTTTCTGATGGCTCTCATTCGACCTGCCACCAAAGCCCACTAAAGCCTTCATTTTTCAATTTGAACAGCTAATTGACCATTATCAACTTGTTTATGCTTGATCAGCAAGCTATTTCGGCCTATATATAGCTTCTATGGGACTGGGACAGCTCAAAGACCAACTTAACGTTGCGTTGTCACCCAATGCCCCCTTATTTAGGACCAAAAGGTCGCCTCTGACCCAAAGACCCCCTATTTGTTATATTGTTCTCTCGCCGAATTTCCCTGGCCGGTTGCGAAAGTCTAAGCCCTACACTTATATTTATTTCAAATTGAAGTGCCCCCGGGTTTATTATCATAAAAGCTGTTTGGTTTCACCAGAAAACAAGTTTCAGGAGTTTATTGTTGTAGATGACATTGTGCATCAGCTATTCGCGAATGTTGCCCATATTTGGCAATTTTTCCATGTGACACGGGGTTTAATGAACTATAACCAGTAATAACTACTACTATAACAACAAAAACAAGACACATAAAGTCATGCGATAAAATCCCACAATGCTCTTTCAATTTTGTACAGCTGTACAAATCGCTGCATACAGCATTGTGGGTAAAAACGCTCGTGCATGCAACTACTCGCGGCTTTATCAGTGCGGACAAGTTTTCGCCCGATCAGGTTCTCCCTGAATAGCATACTGTAAAGCAGGAAACTTTCGCGGCATGAAATTTTCGCGAATTATAAATAATGGTCATTTTCTGGGCATGAAAATTTCGCGATTTATTGTGTTCTCTACTGGCTGGCAGTTATGAAGTAAATTTTCGCGAGCATTTTAATTTCGCGAATCGGATGCCCTCGCGAAATTCGCGAAATTAAAATGCACGCGAAATGTTCATGCTTTACAGTGGTTGATTGTTTAACTGTATTGTATTTCATCATGTTTTTAACTTTAATTAAATTAGTTATTGATAAGTGGTTAACATATTGTTAATGTTATTAATACTATTTCGACTAGGCACATATCCACCCTGTTTAAAGGGCGCTCAAGGCAAAATAAAAAAGCATTAAAGGCAATACCTATATGTGTTGCTTGAATTAGTTACCGCTTTATTGCGTTTAAATCGGCAATGAATACACTATAGTAAGATTAAAACAATGTCGTTAGCTGTCTTTCCCACGTTCCACTGTTCTATTTATAATAAGCTTACGCGTAAATAATGCAGTCAAACTGTTGCCTGGTCTTTTCTAGCAGCTAGGTATGCAATTATTTAACCAGTGTGTCATTCACAGCTCATCTTTTAAAAGTAAAGCACTCATTTTGGCATAAATTATGTTATGAATCATATTCTAATTGAAATACATTTTGAAAATATAGCCACATATTATCCAGATAGAGTATCATTCATTTTACCAACGCATCTGTACTTCGAACGTGAATGATCCCCCTCTTCACGACACCCCTTAATCTCCGTTTACTTATGTGAATATCATGCGTTACACAGTTTGTGACAGTTATATAAAACCATTTGGTAAGGTTAGCTACACAAAAAACGATTTATTTTTTTATAAATCCCAGGGAACCACCCCTTTAACGGTCGAGGGTTGAAGGTAGCGTCAACCCTTACCCCTTTTGATCAAGGTTTTTCACTTAGACATTAGAATAGGATAGTTGGAATTGGGAAATCTTACCTTTTCAGCTTTAAGCATACGCTGACGGGCTTCCTCCATCATTTCGTGGAATTCTTCCGGTGATGGCTCATTCACTACTCCAGTATTACAGCCAGGACAAATAGTTATCTTGGCTGTTTGTGGTATGTCATTACCTTTGTCTGATTCTGCAAGCTGTAGATATAATTGAATTATGAGTAAAACAACACACGTTTTGGTAATCAAAAATATTTGTATACAACATATCGTCTACTGACTGGAGCACTTTGGTAGTCGCCTACTTGCGCATGCCTGTTTGAAGGGCAAAAGCCTGCAACATTTTCAGCATCACAGCACCCCTTATGCCCCACCCCATTCTCTTACCACCAACTGAAAATGAGACATCATTTTGGACACAGTCATTACAAAAAGCTATCATAAATTATTCAACATATTTAAATGTTCCAAATTCTTAATTGCTATTTCTTTATCTGATTTGAAAGCTATAGACGAATCCGATCAGTCAAGTCATGGTTTCGGATTGAACGGCCATAACTGGGGTGCTAAAGACGAATCCGATCAGTCAAGTCATGGTTTCGGATTGAACGGCCATAACTGGGATGCTTGTCACACCTGAAAGGTGCTTACGCAATAAGGTGTTTTGTAAATCAATATTGTATTGTAAGCATGATTGGAACTAACATCCGTCTCGATCTTGAGCATGTGTGATTTAATTCAATACAAAATTTACGCCGAGTGTGCATTGCTTTGGGTGGTCTCAAGTAGAAGCACCCTAGCCATGGCTGCCTGTTGAGGTGAAGGAAAGCTTGAAATGGGATTTGTGTATAAAGAAACTCAACTCACCTCTTGAGCCTGTTCTTTGGAAGTCTTGTAAGGATCCATTATTCTGCAAGCAGCTTCAGCTATTGTGAAATCTGCATCAGCTAGAAAACGGTCAGCTTTTAACATGGTAAATGTCCGGGTTTGAGCTTCACGGACTTGACGTACCGCATTGGACATGGCCAGTCGTTTTGGGGCTGAGATTTCAGTCATTCCTGTTTTATGAAAAGAGTGATAAAACAAATTGATTTGTAGTGTGCTTGAACTCCCACTTCAAGTTTATGTGGCACTAACATTTTAATATTGAACATTCTTAAAAGAATATTCAATCAATGGAACAGCGGAATGTAATGTTATATTATATAATTTAATGTTGCAGAAAATTATCTGCACTAAGACGCCATTGCCTCATTAGCTACAAACTGCTGCTCATCAGCCAAATGATGATAATGTAATGCTGTAATGACAATATACAGATAGGGTCACATCTGATTTCCCAGCATTTCTGTTTTCGTTTAGCAATTTGCGGAATGTGTTACGTCAGATACAGTAAGGTACAAACAGTATCTCATTTTTGGCACATTCTCTATGTGTTAATAACTTATGTATTCAACCCCCCTTGGCCCGGCCTATCGATTTGTAGAAAATTGTCTTACCTAGTTGCTTGAGCAGAACTGAAATTGTTGTTGCATTCACACATAGAGTAAGCAACACTATCCCTGATGTATGGAACAGCACCTTGCTTCCTATCTTGTTGTTATCAAGGGTTCCACTCTGTGCCACCAGCAGAGCAAGGGCCAATCCGACAGCACCACGAAGACCTCCCCAAGTCATGACAACGGCATTACGCCATGTTAATCCATAACCAATCCTCGCCAGGATGGGGCTGAATATTCCGATCGCAATTGCCCTGTATAGTTGTGAAATAAAGAAAGAAAATTAGAATCAAAAAGGAATGGAAATAAAGTTGAAATTAGTTTCAATAAATGGTTTATTTGTAAAGCGCGAGAATATTTCCAAAAGGTCAGTCTCTGTACGGGCAGAAGGTCAAAACTTGTTTAGGGGGCATGTTTTGAATCGTTGTTCATGCATGTGTACACAGAAATACACGAGTGCCTCCCCCCCCCAACTAACCACCTACCTGATAATATTTATACCCATATAGAGGGCTAAGAGATAGAACCAATCCATGCTTTCCACGTTTTCCATCGCACGCTCAGCAATCACCACACCGACAATCATAAAGATGAGTGTGTTAGCAAGGTAAGCCAACATTTCCCAGAATCTATATTGAGAAGAAAATAATTTAAAAAGGTGATAAACATTTCATCTTTCTTATGATTGAAAAAAAAAAAAGAAGTCCCAATCTGCAATTGCCGGGAAAAGATCAATCGTGCAAATGAATTCAGTCATGCTAAGTAACAACGCAGATTGTTATGTAACAAAGCATGCTTGCAATTGCACATTATCATCTTTATAATATTTCCATCAACAGTGGCAATCTTTAAATTTACTGTATCCTTCTATTTTAACTGTGTTCATAAAATGTGTAATTTTAAGTTTATTTTGGTGTAAGTACGAGGGTTTAGCTTCCCTCTTGCACCACATAACACATTTGATGTTTTATGTGCAATGAAGATAATTAACTTAATTCTTTCAGTCAAAACATAAAATCTAGGCCAGCAGCAAATGCCCTGTTTTCTTACCTATGCAGAAATACTTCCACTTCAGGACTGATGGCTACTTTCTCAGCATTGACTATCAATCCAAACATAACAACGGCTAGTACACCAGACACATGTATTATCCATTCTCCAGTGTAGAATATTAAGTAGGTCATTCCCAACGTGATGGTGATCTCTACCAAGGCGTCGTTAAAGATGCGAGTCAACCAGAAGGTGGTAACTTTTCCCCAAAGGATGCCCCAGAGAGAACCTCCGATAGCAACTTGGAAGAACTGTAGTGCTACATCTCCAGCTGTGTAGTGTAACCAATAAAGAAAATGTATTATTCTAGCTTATTCTGGAATACATGGCTTTGAGACAAATTAATACAAAAATCTAACTGACACATATGTAGAGTCAAGAGGTGACGCTCATTTCACGCAGCACATGCTGAACTTCAAAGGCTTGTGTCGGTGTTAAGTTGAAGTGAACAGATTCATAAAACATCACTAGCTTAGTTGGCAACTATCCCATTGTTTACTTGCCAGGTTAACAATGGTTAAGGGGTTTAATTAGTTGCCAACTAGAGATAGTGGGGTTTGATTAATATGGGCCCAGGACTTCAGACATACTTATGCCGTATTCGTTTAAAAAAAAAAATAGTCCTGGATAAACTTTTGGTCCAGGTAGGAATGGTTCTTATAGGGATCTGTGTCTAATAACAGATTGATACAATAAATCAATTGATGAATAAAAAACCCTCAAATCTGAGGACTTTGCTATCTAAATCTAATTTGTTTTTCAAATTACATCTCAAACATATCAAGCAAAGGTAAAAGGCTCCTCTTCATAGGAGTAACTTCCTTGACTAAAAGTTAACTGAAGGGCTAAATTATTTGAGATTACTGGCCTAAGAGATTTCATTCCAGTTGCTCTAAACATGTGAAAATCTCACATTTTGACAATTTTTTTGGAACGATCTTTCATACCTGTACTATCGTAGTGAGGACTTGCCATCTTGTGGAAAACATCAAAAACTACAATGGAGCAACCGTCGTTGAGCAGGGACTCGCCTTCTATGATAGTTCCCAGCTGTTTGGATGCACCTAAACAAAAATATATTTATTATCATAATAAGTAAGTTGGATTTTATATTACATCATTTTTATAGCATTAATACTAGCCTTTGGCCCTTGAGCTTACATGTATACTATAATTGACTGAAGATGATAAATAAGGCAAGGCTAAATCATATGCTTGTACCTCAGGATAAGTTGGTGCAAATAGTAGACTTACTTCACAATAATATAAATTATTATCTTCATAATACAAAAGGGTCAGCCTAGAAAAAAGCTAGCTGCTATGAAGCTTGCACATACAATTTTTGGAGATACAATAACAACTCACCCTTTGCAAAAATTCTTGGGTGATACAAATTAAGCTATACAAAATGATTTAGAAATTATTAACTCAAAATATATATTGTAGTACTGTATGTTTTTTTATTTCTGAGCTGTAGTTTGCACATTTATTTTATTGAAGAGGGAGGGGTCCAGGTAACATAACTGACCGCAAATACATTCGCACTCCCAACCCTCTGCGGAAGCTACTGGAGCTGGGGTAGTGTTGCAGAGTACTATATACCAGTCAAAGTCAAAGACCCCAATGTAACAGTTGGAATGACAGCTACCATAGAATTACATGCTGCTCAAAAGTTGTATTGCTGGATATTTTCAAGGGTTAATTTTTTGCTGTTTGCCCGTTTTCAGACAGTTTATAAAGTTTATTTTTCGCACTTTAGAACATCCGTACATTAAATCGAATGGAAAAAAAACAAATTTGCAGGGTTTTAATTTTGCGGTCGGTTGGTTAACCGCGAAAAAGCGCAAGAATTACACCCTTGCCAAAGTTTCCCGCTATACAGTATTTCCCCTAATGAAGCAAAGCTCAGTAAGATTATAAAACATTCTTAAATTCAAACTGAAAGCATATTTCTTTTTCTATTCAATCGAAGTAAAGAACAAAACTTTTTGTACCTGAAAATTGTTGGTTTAATAGCTTTGTGGTGCATTCAGACTCGAGCGATTTCTGTCGGCCGACGTCGCTCGACGCTAGTCTTTTGTCATGACTACGCGTGTTGCGTGCACAGATATTCACAACGCCTGAAGTTGTTGTGAAAGACTAGTGTCGACAGACATCGGGCGACAGAAATCGCCCGAGTCTGATTGCACCATAAGCCGCTGGGTTTTGCCTGGTTGGAATCAGTTTCTATTGTTGTGAACAATGGCAAGCTGTTCAACTGCACGAAACAAGCGGTTGAGGTTTGAAAACGCCCTTTAACCAATAGATCATGATCACACCTAGAAGGGAAAGCTTGTGTTGTAAGAGACTACAGGAAAAACATTTTCATACACGTTCAAGCCTTTTACGCCACTTTCTTCAAATAGTCAATACTGCCAATTCTGATAAATGGGTATTACGCCTAGAAAAAATGTGTTTGTTTGTCCATAGATAAATTTGATGGGTAGGGTTGGTCTGTCGGCCTGAAAAAAAACAAAACATCAATTGCAAGCCCTGCTGTAAATGTGCTATTAAAACAAGCTAAATTTGGTGGCATATAGTGCATTCATCTTCATATATAGGAAAAAACACAATGTTCAACACATTTGACTGAAGAACTATATTTTTCTCATTCAAAAATGCAAAAATTTCAAAAGAAATATTTTCCTGATTTCAAAAATGAAGCTACAAGTTGGAATTTGAAACACCTTTTTTAGGTGGCCTTATTTGATTAGCTGTGTATGCTATAAATTCACAGCACCATTGAGATAACAAGCCAGAAACTTTCTATACACATTGACATCAAGATCCTGGCATCCTAACAAAGGATCTCGCTTCGTCTTCATCTTCCTGATATAAGACTGCTTAGTCTTTCTGTTTTTCTTTCTCCGTTGTATGATTATATCCTGAGGGTACATATCGTTAAATAACACATTGTCTTTGTCAAGCCACACCATATTTTTGATTCCATCATCGGTAGAGTGGTTGAGTGTGTTTAATTGAAACTGGATGAAATGAAAACGTACTCCATCGGATACGACGCACTGGACGACTAGCGGTTCTGGTAGATCGACTTCTTCTGTTATCTGAAATGATACAGAGGGTAAAGGTAATGATCGAGTGGGGACACACTTCACTATACACGAATCCGATTTCACGCTTCTACACCTCAACAGACAGCCATAGCTGGGGAGGGGGGGGCTTCCACTTGAGACCACCCAAAGTGATTCACACTCGGCGCAAATTTTAAATTGAATTAAATCACCCGTGCATTAGACAGATGTAAGTTCCAATCATGCTTACAATATAATATTGATTAACAAAACACCTTATTGGGAACTAGAAGCACCTTTCAGGTGGAGAAGCACCCCAGCTATGGCCGTTCAATCTGAACCATGACTTGACTGGTCGGATTCGTCTATAGGAGTAGGGCTACTATTGCGCAGACAGGGGTGACTGAAGCGATTGAAAACATTTTGAATTTTTTTAAAACTCAATTTACTAGATTTAATATATGTGTACGTTTTATAATATTTTATTGGCCATTTTTCCCCAATACATTGTATTAAATTTTGCAGACTACCTTATTGTCTCTAGATAATAAACGCTCCCCCTCTAATAAACACCCCCCCTACAAACATTGCTATCTACTGAAGATGGTCCATTTTCCATGCATTATAAACTTTAGAAAAATGCCACGCCTCGGGGCGTTTATTAGAGACAATACATGGTAATTTAGCTTTTAAGATGAAAAAAAATAATGTTATATTTTAAATAAAACATTTTTCATTTTATTTTATTAATCTTTTTGTGAATTAACCTGTGGGGTTATTTTAAATGATTAGTGATTACTGATTAGTGAAACTGTGCAAGGAAAGGAGTTATTTTATTATTATTCAATCAAAGGTAGACCTACATGTTACATACAGGGTTGTCACTAGCCAAAAGTGCTTGCTAAATTTTAAAAGAACTTCAATAGAAAAACTTCTTTTATGACCATGTATGGCTTTTACATCTGTAACAAAATAGGCCAATTTATCATTTTAGAGCCAGTCTGAAAGGTCTGAAATTTTGTTGAGTTCTGTTGGTTGGTTTAACTGCCAACCGGACAGTGTAGTGACTCCCCTCAATTAATTTCAGATCTCTGATCTCTTCTGTAGTAAGGGTGGGAATTTTGGGTATTTATGCGCCAGGGAATCGCTCCCATCCTTATTCTGTAGCCTTATATTTCTTTGGCAACATCAACTGCTATCAACTGAAACATTAAAATAATTTAAAGAGATGAATTTAATTTGTTATGTACTAACAGAATTTGACTAGAATTTCATCATATATTTTGGTTTGTCCATAACCTGGGATGTGTTCGACCCATGGCACCTCATAAATATTTTTTATCTGTTGGGACCCTAGAATATAATTTTGTTAGTTTACCATGAAATCATAATATAATTCATACCCTGTCAACCTTTAAATACAAGAACACAGATTATGATTATGATCTTAATCTTAATCTTCTTCTTCATCAATTAAAATGAGGCAGATTTAGATTTGATCTTCTTAATCTTGCCTTGTATTGTTTTTTATAGAAGTCAAATCATTAATGGTCTAATGAGTCGGTATCTCATTTGTTGTGCTATTTTGTGCTTTCTGTATTAGGCCAAAAAAAAATATATTGTTGTGTTGCCCTCAGCGACCGACCGTAAAACGGAGAAAAAACGGGTC
>JAUMTS010084673.1:0-10514 GCA_032273385.1 Ophiopholis aculeata | reverse complement strand
GATGTATTCGTCGAAGTTGCTTGTTGCATACAGTTTTGTAACAACGAAGGGTACTAATTTTATTTAGTTTATTTGTAATAAATTGATATCGAAACAGCTCTAATGGTCGTTATTAACATAATACTGTCAATCAAACATGATTGAAATAAAATATCTTTCTATCGTATTAGTAAGCTATTAATGAATATATTTCCCCCGCAAATGGTTTCATTTAGGTCACATTTTTATGAAGAAGGTTAACGTAAAAACCCTGAAAAAAAGCATACATTATAAAGGTTACTTTTTTCTTCTACGTGGATTTAAAAATAAAATCAGTGTTGCACATAATCCCGTGAAATATTCTTTTTTCATTGGTTCTTTTATAATATGAGGAATCTCTTATTTTCAGCATTAAATCGATAGTAGAGGTTTTATCCTATATCTAGTTTATTATTGTATGAGTACAAGTTAAGTGTTTTAGTCAAATAACTTAATATTTCAGTATCAAACTTCAAAGCGTTGTGTATCTGATACTTAATTCACAATATTTGTCATACATATGCTAGAGATGATATAGGGATTCATACACAGAAACTATTTTTTAAAGTGTACACTGACGTTTTATACTTTTGAAATGTAGTTCATATGTAAGTTTTGTACAGAAACTTCCTGCTACTAGCTAGTGTTTCAAATATATTGACTTGAGTAACAGATTTGCTTGTTACTTTCACTTACAAGGTGTGTAAACTTAGATTTGAACTTGACTTAATTTGAAACACTAATGATGAATCATCTCATATGCCTAATGTGAATATGCTTTATGTAAGTGATACATGTACTGATTCGACAAAATCTCTTCGATTATGAAACCAATTGAGTGCAATATGCCTGGTGACTATTATATTGCTGATATTGAGCCCTAAGAGATGTTGTCAAATGTGAGTGAAGACGAGGTTATTGATAATCCCTACAAAATAAGGCCAGTCCTCTTGATCCACTCCCCACATGGTTATTAAAACGCGGTGTTAATATATGTGTTCCCATTTGATTAATTATTAATAATTCCTTACGCCTAATAATCACCATCCTTTGAACTTGAAAAATAAACCCGCAGATATGCTTATCGGGTACCATGTTATATGCATTGGTCTCCTCTTTCAATACATATCAAAGAGGTAGAAACATTCAATGTATGACATAATTGTGACGTTATTTTTTGTCAAAAATAAAAACAAATTGCGATTTTCAGTGAAATATAAGCAATGTTTGAATTATGCGCCAAAAAAGTTATAAACGTTAACTTTTCACCAATTTTGTTTGCATATAAAAGAAGGACATGACATTTCTAACATGTATCGGGTGTTTCTGGACCATACTTACACAAAATACAACGGCGATAATTTTACATAGATGATTATTCTCTTTCAAACCAATTCTCTTTTAACTTCGTGTTTAATAAACATATCAGCAGTGTAGTTGTAGAAGAGTCAGAAGACGGGGACCTCCATAAAAAGCGTAGGTGTCAACAGAATCCGGGCAGCTGTACAGTTCGATATTCCATTGGAATTGTAAAAAAAAATTCAGCAAGGAAAACAATTGAGTAAAGAAAGAAAACAAGAACACAAACATGTTACTGCGATGAAATACTATGTCGACGTGAACAAGAAAAGTAGTAATAGGGAGATTTCTCGTCTCAGGACTTCAAGTGAATTACCTTACTTGTTGAATGTTAAAACGGCATTTTGAATTTTAAAACAAAAACCTGGCCCTGAGGAATATCATTTTCCAAGTTTGTCAGAGGCTGATTCATCTGAAACTGCAATTCAACACAACTTCATTGGATATATATGTAACATTTCAATGATACCTAACCTACAAAATTACAAAATGCCTGTTGCAATAAAACATTGAAGATTGATTAGTTTGTTTTCACTGCGGAGTTGTCGTTGCCAATTTAGATAGCTTCTGCCGTTTTTGTGTTCGAAATGTTAGCGCATGCATATGCTGAGACTTACGGTAATAGAGCTCAGACTACACATTCGGTGTCGGAAAGGGTGTATGTATCACGTGTATAATGCCTCGAGTGATTTCTTAATATAATTAAAACTACGCCTGTTACCATTTATTCACAATTCTTACAGTTGTGAAAAGTAACTAACACGTTGCAAAACCAGCTATAAGATTTATTAAAATCTTGTTATATATATTTAGCGTGTCATTTAATATATATTTAAGATTTCCAGATGTTATCGAGCATTTGCCCTTTTGATTTATATTTGTCAGCCTGTTCTTCATGTTATTATTTCAAACTGCCCTGCCATGACAAAACAAAGATAATGACCAAAAGATAGTTGTTGAGGTATTGAGTAAAAATTATGTTAAATGATTTCCAGATTTGAATTGATGTTAATACAAGTGAATTATGTCTATATATGATTTTCTTTAATGGGATTTGTATTTTATGAGCCACAACCTTACAAACATTTGTCGCCAATTAGTTTATTTCTTCCTTCTGTCATATTTTTTTTCAGAATACCGCCTATTTTTTAAATGTACACATTAATTTGAGGACGCAACATTCTAGGACCAATTTTCTGAAGTTTTCTGAAGTGTTACCTGGACTAGGCATTTATTAGGGAGAATAATATTGTTGTTTAGATCTCAACGATATTATCCAATTCATCCTATTTTATACAGCATACCTAGAACGTAAACATTGTCATAAAACGCAATACGTAAATAATGCAACTTCAAATTAAAAATAAATATATGTTTGTCAAACACACTTGTGCAATCTAAAAACAGGTACTTTTAGGATGTTTCTCGGACGTACATCAGTAATTACATCATCTATTAAAACATTTATATATAATGCAAGTGGGAATACTAAAGTGCTTTATTTTGGCTTACACTAGTATATCCAGATTGAGTATATAGATTCATCAGGATTGGAAATATAAGTAGGTTGAAGTTCGTCCATTGCCTATTTCCTCTACCAACACCGAAAGAGACTGATAATAGCGAACAACTAATTATAGGTTAACTAATTATTAAGAGTTGACATTTTGTTTAAAAAAATAGAAAAGCCATCTCATGAACCTTGATGAATGTGTTTTTTTCTTTCACATGATGACATAAAACTAGCCAAGAAAATAAGAAACTAGCGTTGTGTTGAGAAAGGGAACTGATGTAAAACCTACTTCAGTATGCAATAAAAGTTATCAACTTCACTCATGCGTGAACGCTGACCAAGTGGCTTGCCTCCCTGTTGTATTCCTCATTCACTTCAATACTATAAGCATTCAGCCATTTACCTGATTTGGCAGGCAATGTTGAAACAGGTCAAGTACTCACGTACATGCATGTTCTTTCAATAAAACAAAGTATGTGTTTTTCCCAAAATGGCCGCTCCGAAACTCTGTAAACCTCTATTTTATATAATAAGCTGCTTTCATATTACGAGTTTGGCGACCGAAGCACGACTGTGATCTATATAAATATATCTTATACGCATACTGATGTATACGAACCTTTAACCTCCGTTTCAACTTATATAGAACTAGAATCACCCTATTTTAAAGCCTAATCGGAGAGGTGGAAATGCACGGATATGGCACACACATCTACTCACAAGCAGATGATGATATTGACTGAATCAAAAAGCCGCGGGAATGGTGCAGTGAAATTATGCGCTGTGCGACTCGTCACACTTGGTTGGCATTACACAAAACAATTGTTAACATAAACATACACGTACAAGAAAAGTAGTTCTATGTGAAATGAATTGTTTTGAATCAATAAAGTAGCAAAAATGATTTAATCGCGAAAAATCTGTGACACCCTCTAAGATTGTTTTCCCGATGCTCAAAAAGGGTGAAACATCCAATGCGCACACTTACGCTCGCAGCAAATCCACATCCTGCGAGAGATCATCGAAGCCTTCGGAAGCTACCAACTTCCACTCACCATCACTTTCATCAACTTCAACAAGGCATTTGATTCCATCAACAGAAATGTCAGGTTCTCCGTCATTCTTCACTATGGTATTCCTGAGGTCATAGATAAAAATTCATCAGTGCACTTTAAAATAACTCTTAGAATGCTGCCATAGTGGTTGGTAACCAATGAGACTCATTCCAGGTTACTACTGGGGTACCGCAAGGGGTTGTTCTCGAACCATTCTTCTTTATTGTGCTCACCAACTACCTGATGAAGAGAGCAACTGAAAACTCTGAGTCAGGTCAAGGAGACACACTTTCTACGTAAAATAATAAATATCAATATCCTATTATAGTGGCAACCTTGTAATTGATTTTCAGTACTTGTGGCGTTTTAAGCCATATGCCAATTATCTGAACTTGTTTGCTCATAGACACTTTCTATACAGACGATAGAGCGTCAACCAATTTTGTATTTTATGTTTATTAAGCAAATATCACTTAACGACCAGACAGTTAACTGGTTTGTGCACTTTCAGAAAAAAAAACCGCACCCGCACTTTGCTGTCTTGTAGGCAGAATTGCGAGTGCCTAAAATTATCTCAAAAACCGCTTTCAAGATCTACATAAGGCTTTTAACATGTCGTTCTGAGTCATTTCTTACAATTCTTGTTTCTGTCTACAGAAGGGTTCAATATCTATTTAATTTCTAGTAGGACCATTTTGTTAGAGTGTGGGTTTGTATAATTTGTTATGTTTAGCCTTTACTCATCTTTAATTTAAAATCAATGATCTTCATTTGTCCCATCGTTGTTAAATGTGTTGTTAAACTCATTCCAATCAATCTCCATTGGAACATTACCTGTGTGACAGTGCTCTTGTACGGGTGCGACATCTGGGTACCACCAGTCAATATGGCAAACGAGATAAATGCTGTTGCCACATCCTGCTAAAGGATCATGCTGAACATCCAGCGCATTGATCAAGTGAGCACAAGTCTATGAGATGACCAACATCAAGCTTTTCATCAACACTGTATAGCAGCGTCAACTGCGCTTCCTCGGACACATCCAAAGGATGTCTGAATATAAACCATGCAAAAATAATCTCTCTATGTTCCAATTCATGGCAGAAGGAGACCAGGGAGACAGAGGAAAAGCTACATTGTTTACGTCAAGAAACTGGGGATGAAGACAACTATCTGTATCACAACGCTATTGATTTATTAGCTACGGACCGTGGTGACTGGAGAAAGGGTGTAGTTGACTGCTCCGCAGGCGAATGATGATGATGCTGCGGAAATATAATCCGACCAAGCACCTTAACAGAGGTGAGTGTAGGCCGTCAAAGTCTGAGGTAGAAGGGTGTTGTTGAAGCCTCAACGCACGGAAATAGACTTTACAGTGTGACAAAACATCCTCTATCAGTAACATTTTTTATGGTATTGAGTTAAAACTTGATATTAAGACAGATTTGAATTTCTTTTCAACAGGAGTACTTAGCAAAAAGCTGCTAAAAATGCATTGTTTGGATGGTTTTTACACCAAAAATCAATGTTCCCCTCTACTTTTGTGTAAACTCAAAAGTTTCCGAATTTTGGAAGGACGCGCGTGCATTATGACGTAATATATAGAAGCAAGATAATGACCGTGTTGGTAGTTATTTTGGTATCTCTAACTAAGTCCGTTGATATAATTTATTTGGCACTTGTAAATCTAAGCGATGTACTACCTGTTTACACGTACTTCAGTGTACTTCCATGGCTCGTTAACAAGAATCCTGGATATTATAGGTTTATTGAAGTGAAATATTATTGCACCAAAAGTAATAATACGAAAGTCCACGGGACAATAAACACATATAGGTACGCGACACTGAGACATACTGAGTATTTTGTTTAAATACAAGAGTGATGTTTGCTGACAGTTGAACATCTTTCTGTCTGCACGGAAAATCTAGATCAACGCTTGTTAAGGTTGTTGGCTGTCTAGGATATTTTGTTCCATGGACGGTGAACTCGGTTAACCTAAACTGATGGTTAGAACTGTTTTTGTGATATGAATTGAAAACTTTAAGTCCTTATTTTTATTTATTGAAGAACAAGGATCTGTAAATAATAGATCAACATGAGTAAGGGAGCAGTCAAAGTGAATAAAGAACAAAACCAAATAACTTGAGAACTTGAAATGTTACGGAGTGTTGCAATTTTAGTTGTGTGATTGTCTGTATAGTGCTTGTAGCAGTTATATGAGCCACCTATATTGTGCCCTAAATACAATACAATATCCAGACCTAATTATATGATATCACAAGAGACGAAAACTATTTATGATCATAAAACGTGTGTCTTCATATCAAGAAGTATTTGGTGCAAAAATAAGGATACTAAAATTTAGTGTGCCTAAAACTGCCTGGTTATGAATTTCATACGTGTTGGGAAGAACTGTTTTTCTAACGCAACAACAAATATATCACCAATAATCACGTTACTTCTTGTAAGAATGATACACCCAAGTTGGTAACATTGCCTAGGAACCAGGCAGACCTTTGTAAAGAGTACCTTAGGCTTGTACGTGCTAAAAAATTGGAGAAAAGAAAAAAAATTACATATAAGAATTGCTTTTTGAACAGCTTCATTCCATTTAACTTTATGAGAAAGTATTTGCTGCAATCCAAAAGATATTACATGTTATAAATTATTTATATTCTAAACTGTTGCTTTGCTGGCGAATACGGTATCAAACGTTCTGTGGACTCAAAATGTGGATGATGTCATCGATGTATTTGGTTTGTCAATATTATTCTACAAATATGTACTTTGATATGAAATGATAGCGAAAGGAGAGCAAATCACAAAATAGAACAAATAATACATAACAAGCACAAACGAATAAACCCTAGAACAAAATATAGGTATATCCGCCTCCGCCATCTCGATTTAATTAATATACAAATTAATTAAAATACTAGACTCACAAAGAGTATCTTCATGATATCGTTTGTATTGTTTACTTGTATTGTTCGATCATTACAACATTGTTGAAAGCTTTGTTTATCAGATAGTCTGTGTAGGTTAATGGTTAGAGCGCCTGTCTGGTAATTTGGAGGTCCATGTTCGAGTCCAGTTGGAGGCGGATATCCATAAATGCTGTTCTAGGGTTTATTCTTTTTTGCTTGCTATGAATTATTTGTTTTAGTTTGTGATTTGCTCTCCTTTCGCTATCAATTCTATTTATAATATAAAAGGAGCGATTAAGCACCTTATCACGTGGTCTCGTATTCTAGTTTGTCTGTTCGCATGTTTACTTGTTTCATGTACAGGTTGTGAGTCTCTTGCCTACAATTTACCTAGATATGGTTTAATTAACTCTAACCCTTCTAAAACTCACTTAAGTCCCCTTCCTTCATTCTTTGGGCGGTAGTCTCTAGATCTGTAGAACATTCCCCACACCCGATGTCAGCGGCGGTTGAAGAGTTATCAAAACGTTTATCAAAAATGATGGGTTTACACAAACCTTGAATAAAAAGCTAAATTACCATTTTGTTTGACCTTTTTTTATAGATTAACAATAGCCTTTGCTCCATACAATCTTTATGAATTTTAAACTAAATGATTACCGTTATATTAAAACATGTGTTTTAGGTTTATTATAACAAAAATAACGTTATTTTAAACATAACAAATTAGAAGTTAAGAAACTCATTCGAAGCCAACAAGCGATTGCTTTTAATGCTAGTGGCTTGTTTATATCAGAGTCATATGTCAAAAATCTGATTATTTTCCTCGAAGGCACATCCTTAACAACGAATGTCGGACGATTCGTACTCGTAGCCACACCGTAAAGGTTTAAGAGTAGGCTTACTAGGGATTGGGTCGTAAACAAGTTCCCATTTTATTTGAATATATTAAGAGTTGCGACCCTTTGATTTTGTTGGCGAAAACTTCATTTGAATGTTTTTATGTATTTAAATTATTACGATCGAATACGGAGTCTTAAAACTGACATAATTTAAAGAGTCGAGTATTGTGCTCGTAAGATTAAAAGCACTTAATTGCAATGAGGATTTTATTCCAGGCAAATAATTTCAATCTGTTCATTTTACAGTTTAAAAAAACACGTGTCAGATTCTACATAAACAAAATTGTTCAAACTATTGCCTACTTCAGAAAAATCAACCACTTCAAGCAACCTTGACTGTATCTTGAATGACATCTCCTATGTGTAGAGTTGATGTGAAGAAAGTAAGAAATCGACTGCGGGGGAAACTTGATAAATTTGAAGTGCTCTGGAGAATTGATATTTTTAGATACAAAGTCATAGACAAGCATTAGTGTAAATCATGATCACTAAGTAGATTTTTAAGGTGTTTAAGTCCCTATAGTGTCGGATGTCGGATAGAAATATCAACAACAGAAATAAAATATATCTATATATATATCGGCAATGACGTATAATAGTTTATGATTTCAAAAAAGCTATTGTGAATTTTGCCTTATATAACCTTGACAAATGACATTTTAATATAGGAAGCTTTAATTTAAACTAGATAACAAGTCAAAGTCAAAACACCCAGAACAATATTGTTGTTCATAAATAATGTAGTACAGGGTGTACCAAAAAGAGCTGTATTCAACAAAAATTAAACATTAGCTGCATTTATACCGGGCTATGAGACATTTGTCTTATTAAAATAGGTTTACCATACTTTTTAAATTATGCAAATTGTTTAATCGATCTATAGAATTTGAATAAATTGCGTAATTTTAATGTTGTTCCACGAACGCAGTATAATACGGTGAATCACCGTATTGTAACAGATCGAAAATAGGCAAACCAATAAGTGTGGTCAGTATAATCCTGTTCAAGATTTTAAGTGTAGCAACTTATCAAAAATCTTCTTAACTGTGGTAAGGTTATTTACTTGGCACTTACGTCAACAAGAAGAATTGACTAGGACTCGCGCTTTATTACAAAATGTAACGTACATTTAATACTGTCACTTTATGGATTTGAAATACAAATGAATAGCATGGGTTACTTTCCGTTTGGTATAATCAAGTTATTTACAGTTATAGAGAAGAAATAAAACCAAATAAAAATGGTTCCATGTCCAACATTTATCTCTGAACAGTTTGGGTGCATAAAAAGGTCTACAGGGAAACTGTTTTGTCCTAATATGGATTAATTTCGTAAATAGGAGTATAGTACGACGTAGAACATTTTAATGAGCACAGAACAGTAAGAAACATGCATACAAAAGCTTGAAGGCGAAGACGAGATCTTCTTGTTAACCTAAGTGTCAGGTTACTACATGTATGGTCGAAAAGATTATTGATTAGTTGCTACATTTTAAATTATGAACTGGACTCAACTGACCACTATTACCGATGTGTCTATATTCGATCGGTTAATTATGATGAAGACTACGACTTATTTTCGGTGTTTCTTTTAAAAACAGGGATTAAAAAAAAAACACTTTCTATGTAAAATAATAAATATCTTTATCATATTATAGTGACAAAAGCTTGCAATTGATTTTCAGTTCTTGTGGCGTTTTTAGCCATATGCCAATTAGCTCACCTTTTTTGCTCAAAGACACATTCTAAACAAACGATAGAGCGTCAACCAATGTGTAATCGCACGTATCTGTTAACTAAACAAAATTCGCTTCAATTTACTCAATTTAGTTGATGCGTCTCATGGCGTGTTGTGTTTCGTCGCAAACAAACGTACATAAGAGGAAACAACCGTAATTATGTAAATATCTAAAATATAGTGATCCAATCCTTTTTTCTCAACGGTGCTTGAGATTTCCTATCATATTTGAATCGGTGGATGTCAAATCTTGTTCAACTAAACACACATATTATGAATATCAACACCAACAATTGGAAAATCAGGGAAAAGTAGAGTGCTTTGGAGCTTCGGTAACATTTGTCATATTTCAAGACGCCTTTATATTCAAATGTTCCTGGATTTTAAAGAACTTCATTTTAACATTCAAGCTTTTTATCTGTTATTTTGAAATCTGTTTATTGTCTTGCTGCGTAAAGTTTAGTTTGCCGGTTTGTTTAATAATCAGTTTGAATAGTTGTATGTATCAGGCAGACACTTTTAAGTATGTATAACCTTTAACATTTAAAAATGTTAAAGGTTATACATACTACCCGGTCTCAGTGACCTAAACAGTCAAATTAGCTCAATGGTTACAGCCCTCAAGTATAGTGCGAGAGATCCCAGGTTCGATTCCCGGCGGTGCCAATGTTTTTCGTGATAATTGAGCGTGCTTGAAATTCCCTTGGACAAGGAACTAACTGCTAATTTTCTAGTGGAAACCCGTACGAAACTCAGGGAGCTGATCCTGTAAAGTGTGCTGAGGCCGCGTGGAATAACAAATTAAGGGAGACATAGTGCTCTATAAATCACCTTGCATTATTATTATTGTTATTATTATGTAAGGTTTTATTCATGTTGCTGTTATTTGCATTTCTTTGTAGAAACATGACGATTTACTGTCAATATACTATGGTTGAACGGGTAGAGTAAATACCCCTATGACACCATAGTGATTCTACTACACAGGTGTAATGCCAAC
>JAUMTS010084562.1:0-10514 GCA_032273385.1 Ophiopholis aculeata | reverse complement strand
CTTATTCAGCATCGGAAGTAGCCTGTAGTGTAAACCATGTAGACTATCTGCCTTAAGGGCTCTCCAACCAGTACGTGATTTTTAACCGTAAATTATCGAATGCTAGTTTTGCATTGATTATTTTAGAATGAACCCGCATACAATGTTCTTGGTATTTATAAACATCATGAAGGGTTACTTCTTTAGTCATCAGAAATGACTTTGCAATTAAAGATTTATTTTGTGAAAGCACAACATGTCGTCTATAAAGACACTAAGTTTTTGGCGTGTTTTTCAGTAGACCTAACCGCCAATAAAGTCGTCGTTTGTCCATACGGCTAGTATTTTAAGAGTTACAGTAAATGTATATTAGTAATAAAGACTCCTAGGAAAAGTTTGCTTACAAACTTTCTACTTAAAAGATGTTCACTGGGGCGTGAATTGAAGTTTTAAAATTAGGGAGTCGTACTAAAGAGAAACCATGTCATTGATTTCTTCCATTCACGCCCGAGTAAGCATGTTGCTCCTTTCGAAAAAATACCAAAGAGTGAGCAAAAGTTTCACACGAATGTCATCTACAAAATATGTACATTTACTTTGTTTTACAATTCTATGCCGTTTTGAAAGACGACGAATTTTAAAATCGTATAAAAATAGAAACCGTGTCAGAAAACACGTCACAAACGGACTTTTTGAAGACACCATGTTGTTATTTCCATCAACAAATCTTCATTCAAAAGTCGTTTCTGATGACGTAAGAAATAACTCTTCATGATGTATATAAATACCAACAACATTTTATGCCAGTTCATTCAAAAATAAAAAATGCAAAATTTGATTCGGTAATTTCCGGTATAAAGTCATACACTAGTTGGAGACCCCTTAAAGTCACCTAAAACGAGTTTTCAGAAAAGTTGGATGTTAAATGTAAAACATTAAACGCCCAACGTGGGGTTCGAACCCATGACCCTGGGATTAAGAGTCCCGTGCTCTACCTACTGAGCTAGCCGGGCTGTTAAACTTACACATACCAGACTAATAAATGAAAAACTAAATTATTTTTTTTAAAAAGGAGAAAATAAAACAATATTAACTTTTTAAAAAAAAATATAGCAAGATTGTTCTTCAAGGAGAGGCAACCGTTTTAAAGAAAAGGAAAAAAACCAACTTTGTTCAGGCGCGCAAGTTATTCTTGTATTTATAGTCAGCGACAGTAGCTATAGAACGTGCATTTAATTTATTTATTTCCACGTATTTAATGTATAAGCTTTCAGTTGTTACTAAAAATATAAACTTGAGTCTTGATGCATTATTTTCGTTTCTCCAGATTTTGAATAGCTACTTCGTCACACTCCATTAACACATTGCACAATCAGGTACAAGAATTGGCTAATTTGCTCGCCGATTAGTCAAACCGTGTATTAATTTCAAATTAACACGATTTTTGCTCAAAATCGACATAGGAAATCATAAGAATTATAGAGGTGTTAAGATTTTTCAATCAATGGAAAGGATGTTTGTAGCTGTTTATGTTATAAGTTAAATCAGGCGGAGTGGTTATATGAAAGTTGATTGAATTAAGTTGCAATGGCTATCTACTGAAGATAGCAACATGTCCAAAACCAACTAAAATTGATGGATTTATGTTTTAGAATTTCAGTCCAACTATTATTAAAATTAGCCCAAACATTTTACTTACTGATAACTGAAATTATCTTGATTTTTATTTAAAGACAGGAAACATTACACCATTGCTTAACAAATGTTATACTGATTACAATTATTACACGAATGTGGTATTAAATGACATATAGACTAATTAGAAAAAATTTAAGTGTTCGCCTGGATTTTTGTTTGATGTAAAATATTCGAAATTACGTAACTCTTGGAGAAATACATTTCCCATCAACACTGTTAATTAAAACTAAGGCATAATGAAATAATCAAGCAAAGAAATGGCTGTAAATTATTTAAAAAAATAAAAAATCACAAACTAGAAAAACAAGGTTTATTGTATACTATTTTCGAGTAACAACACTTTTTTAAGAGACCGTACTCAGTACCTTTTTCTGTCCCATTAAGCATATCATTTAAAAAAAATAACAATGACAGTAATTAAAGAACGTGAGTTTAATTAACTTTATTTTCTTCTGTCTGTAATGCACCTACCTATCTATTTCTACTACCTTTGATTCAATTCTTGATGCATTATTTTGATTCTCCAGCCAGATTTTGAATAGCTACTTCATCACACTCCATTTAGAAATTGCAAAACTAGGCACAAGAAATGGCTAATTTGTTCGTCGATTAGTCAAACCGTGTATTAATGTCAAATTAACAAGATTTCTGCTCAAAATCGAAACAGAAAATTAGAAGTATATAGTTTAGAGGTGTTAAGATATTTCAGTCAAGTGGAATACTAATACTAATTGTATATAGCTGTTTATGTAATTAGTTAAGTCAACCGGAATGGTTTCATCCAGAGACGAATATATTTCGTCCCAGGTTTCATCAGGGACAATTAGTTACATGCACCTTGATTGAATTATATAATTGCAGTGGCTATCTACCGAAGATAGCAACTGCGGGGTTGCAGTTTTAGGTAAGCTAAATGGAACATTTGTAGTAGTTAAGAGGTGTTAACATATTTCAATTAAGTGGAAGACTAATTGTATATAACTTTTTTAGTAATAAGTTAAGTCACGCGGGGTGGCTTCATCCTGAGACGAATATATTCGTGTCAGGTTTCATCAGGGACAAATGCGCCTTGATTGAATTATGTAGTAACAGTGGCTATCTACTGAAGATAGCAACTGCGGGGTTGCAGTTTAAGGTAAGACATTTTCTTTAAATAGTGTAATGTAGGCCCTACCTTTATCGAGGCTGATTGTTGGCTAATTATTTTAGTCGATGAAGAATGTGATAACCATTAAAAAACCGTTTTAGAATTCTTACAAATGTCAGTTAGACGTAATTTGTATTAAACAAATTGTGTATATCCTTTTAATATTCCCTTTGAAATAATTAAAAGTTGGATGATATATGTAATACATTAATCGCCCAACGTGAGGCTCGAACCCACGACACTGGGATTAAGAGTTCCATGCTCGACGGACTGAAAAAAAATAAAGACACAAAAGAAAAGCAAGAAAAAATGAAAGGAATAAATTTGATAAAAGAAGAAAATTAAACAGCAGAACTATCTTATGCAACACATACATTCCTTCAAATACTAAGGATACGACGCCAACATAACTTGGGTTAGAGAATTTGGGTGATAATTTCCCAATGTGGGAAACAGCAAATTTTCTTGCCTTTCAGTTATTTGGGATAAAGTATTGTCTTAATTTGATTAATTTTTAAATCATTGTGAATATAGTAATTACGTACACGCAAAACCGAATAATTAACTGAAATACTGCAGTCTGTATGAATGATCAAAGTATTTCCTAAACGAGCGAAATTAATCACAATCTCAAAAGTATAACACCGCCAACTATGGACTTGTAATCATCAGATCATAGTTTGTACATGCATATTGGGCTCGAATAGAGCATTTACACTGATAAAAGAAAGAAAAATCAGTAAAAGAATGCACATGTTAACAAAAAAATATACTCGAGAAAGTGGACGATTTTTAAAAGCAGGAATTCTAATACAGCCTATAGCATTGGTTTGAACATTTTCCTCTCATCAAATTTCGGAACGGTCGCAAGAATCCGATTAGATTTTATTTATTCATAATTGTAATTTCATCAATCAATCGAGTGAAACTGAGTACTATTATGTGATGGATGAGAACTGGTTTCTCTAATGTGGAACTGGGGACCTAGCTCATGTATGACAGCTATATGAAGCTACTATTAACTGTGTAACATATTCCATGGATGTCTCTGATGTATATGGATTTTTTTGTGTTGAAATATATCCCGTGGAAACTTCCACATTTATATTCTTGTTTTTGTAATACCATACAGTTGTGTTTTTTATTCAAGTTAATGCTTATTTTACTATCATTGGTGAAGAAACACACATAATTTACACAAATATAAAATGAAACACGGAGAAAAGATTTATTACACCAGACAAAACAAACAGAAAATCAGAAACGAATTTTCAATGATATGAAATAGCAAAAAATGAGTTTGGAACATAACGGTACAGCGCCACCCATAATATACAAAGTGTCTTTCTTTATTGACAAAAGTATCTACATAGTATTTTGTGCATCCTTTTTACTCTGTGAGCTGCATGCACGGAGAAAGAAACCCTCTACTACAGATGACTAAAATTAAAACCTCTATCTTCAAATGTCTAAATAGTTTAGGAAAAAAGTTTTAAACGATATCATCATAAGGCGTCATCTCTTTATAAACGAATTAAAAAGGACAATCCTTTAACTGCATGCTTTTGCCAATTTCTTCCTCAAATGAATATTTACCTAAATAGTTATTTTTTACAATTTAAGCATGTTTTTTTTTACAGGAAAACCAATATCTTAATCCTGATCTCCCCGTTTTCCCACATACTCGTTAAAATCCTCCGTAAGTGCGTTTTAGCTGTGTTTTTTTTCATTTCTCCTGTTTTTATCCAAGCCGTTGGTTAAACCGTTTTCCACATACTCGATAGAATCCGCTGTAAGTGTGTTTTAGCTCTATTTTTTCATTTCTCCTGTTTTTATCCAAGCCGTTGGTTAAACACTCTTTTGAAGGTATCATGAAAAAACATCATATTAAAAGTGGTAAATTTAACGCATTTTTTCCAGACAATTTATCATGATTCTGAAATGTGCACTAAATTAATTCGATAATATGTTTGCTAATTAATTAAATTTGAGATGTCCGGAAACCCTTTGTCCTATCACCTCACCGATTTTCATTTTAACATCAACTCCCGGATTCTTCAAAAATGATTTGCCTCTCGTTTGCGAAAAAATATAGTGCATCTATTTAGGTAAAAGCCAAATAAACCATCTTATAAGAACAGATATTGTTTGACAAGCAACGGTTCGTTTTGAGAGGAAGTTATTCATTTACTAATATGTCAAGAGTGGAACTCTGTGGCCTGCAATTATACTTCCTCTCATCTTATGATGTCAAATTAACACGAGCATAATTAAAATAACGGCATCTAAGAGCACGTTGATGAGTAAAAATGGTTTCAGACCTGATATGACAGTCTGTGTGGTTCCATACGTTCTTTTGACTTCATCAAAGCAGAACTACTGTTACTATTTGCGGGTTTTGATACATAATGTGAATTTTAAAATGATTGTACATTATACTGAGCTGTCATAGTTTAGTTTAGTTGTAACCAAGCATTAATTTAAAAATTGGGGAAGTAATAACGAATTTTATAATCCTCACCTGAAAATAACGTTCTTAAAAGAAAGCTATTTCATAGAAACTGTGCTTATGATATGAGGTAAGGCAAACAAAATAGTGTTTTTTCTTTAATTTAGTTCTTTCTATTGTTCTTGATCATTTTGAAAAATATGATAAATATACATTTTGTCATCAGCCCAGCTAGCTCAGTCGGTAGAGCATGGAACTCTCAATCACAGGGTCGTGCATGGGTCCGAGCCCCACGTTGGGCGATAAGCTTTTTAATAATGCTTAATTATGTACTTCTTATTATATATTTTTTAAAATCAGAACGAGGTCCATTAATATTATTGACATGGAGAAAATAATATATAAATAATTATATTACACATGGTCTACAAAAAGACCTTTAGACACTTTTGATAAAAAAGAATGTAGTCTTTGGACACAAAAATACATATAAACAGGAAGCTTTTTAAAAAATACAACTCTGAGCAATGGGTACCAGCCAGCTAGGGCATTTACTTCATCTAATGCATACACACAAACCTTTGTGTGTTCAGAAGGTGTTTTAGTTAAAGTCTAACTAGATTGTGTACTGTGTGTGTCATCTCTAAGCCTGCTGCTGAAGAAATAATTTCCATTATCCTCTCATTTTAAGGAAGTTTCGTAAATGTATACAGTGAGGGATTTTTGTTAATATTACTTCCATTAAGTTATATAGTCTTGCTTTAAAACAAGAAATGTTACATCGAGTTTCGAATTTGCTATCTACCGAAGATAACATTATTTAAAGTAATAATAATAAATAATAATAATAACCAAGCATTTATGTGCGCTTATCACTTATCGGGTCTCCAATCAGTGTGTGTTTTTTTACAGAAAATTACCGAATGCTAATTTTGCATTCTATATTTCAGAATGAACACACATGAAATGTTCTTGGTTAACATCATGAAGGATAACTTCTTACGTCATTAGAAATGACTTTTCAGTGAAGATTTATTTTGTAAAAGCACAACATGGCGTCTTCAAAGTTTTTTTTTTTTGCGGTTGTTGAGGTGACCTAACCGCCAATTTGTCAATACGGCTAGTATTTTAAAAGTTACAGTTAATGTATATTAGTAGTTAAGATTCCAAGGCAAATTTTGCTCAACATATGTCTACTTAAAACAATTCTAAGCCGTTTGGAAAAACGACGACTTTGAAAATCGTAAAAAAAGAACCCGTGTCAGAAGACACCACTTCTCTGAAGACGCCATTTTTTGCTTTTCACAAAACATTACTTTGACAAAAGGCCATTTCTGAGAGGTTTAGAAGTGCATTTTCACGATGTATACAAATACTCATAAAATGTAATAAAGTATCATTCCAAAATAAAGAAATGAAATTACAGTTTGTCATATTCGGTCGAAATTCATGGACCCCATCTACACCCCTCAAGTACCAATTTTTATTATTTTATATACACATGACATTGTTATTAATTCCTCATCCACTGAATGGTGACAATATTAAAAAGACTTTAACGAAGTTGCTGTAGCATCACTTGCAGCTAATTATCGAAAGTATTCAGTTTCATTAAAAAAAGCAACATTTTTAATTTTCTTACAGAGCATACTATTCATTTTATTGTAAGCGTTCCCTCCACATCTTGCGAACATTCTCGTTGAAACCAAACGCCATACACACGTGTACACCTTGTAGTGATGAGGCCATTATTGCAATCCACCACAAAGCTTCAGAATTAATTGCACTTGCAATAAACATCAATATACAGCAAAAACCAAGAACAGACGACACCTTAAATGATTCAACAAATATAATTAATTTGTATTTACAAATGCCTTCGATTATATTTATACTATTTAAACTGTATGTAATCATTACTTCAAATAGATTCATCAGGATTTTTCAATATTCATAGTATTTAAACATTGTTAAAGGTTCTTGTACGAATCCAAAACTGATTGGTACTCACTTGGACAATTTTCAATTCTTGAGTGAGTACCAATCAGTTCTGGATTTGTATAAGAACCTTCAACTACTATGTTTATAATCATGTTCCTGAATTTTAGCTAAGATATATATAGATATACAGTAACCAGTAAATCTGAAAGATTAATGTTTTCAATGGTGTGACAGTCTAAAAAGTAAATGTCTCGATGAGATATATGAGCCAAAGTAGGCCACAGTTGTGTGTAGTCGGCCACAGGCTAGTCCAAGCTAAACCTAATTCTTTGGCTGTAGCTGACGTCAGTAAGTAGCTGCGGTCAATATTTGTTACGAGCAAAGGTACCAACTTTTGTATGTAATCTTGACAGATATGTCTTTATCGAGATACGTTAAAACTTCCGGCTGCCCAACGGTTCCAACGCACAGAACCGCCGGTCAACTGGCGGTTGAGTTTATAAGAAGCTTCTTGATCTTTAGGCATTTATACAAGGAAAAGAAATACAATTACAATATTTTGGAGTTATTTTCTTCATAAAATAATGTTCATTCTGGGAAGTTAAGCCTGATTATCATAAAAATGTATGCCTCTTTTAACTCACCCTTCCAAATAAGATTAATTCTCGCCAAGCATCTTCGTCTTTTCGTTTCTTCTGAAGTGTATTAGAAGAATGTCGTTTCTTCCGTAAACACATCAGAGTAATGGCTACCAAAACAAAATTCACAACAAGAGAAAATGCCACGGGAATACCAAATGCATACAAGTTGATTCTCGGATTGGCTAACCAGCAAGTTGTTTCTCCACCATAAACAATAAAATCAGACAAAACACCATCATTGAAGTGGAGAAACAAAAGAACTAAAACTACTAGTAACGGGCAACTCCATCCAAAAGCAAGGTTTATTTTTTGAAGCGCTCCACGATTTTCCAATGCTGACATATTGTTAGTGGTAAATGTAAATGTAAGAATTAAAGCAAGTAAGGATGTCCATGTGAATACTGCAAGCCAGAGAAAGTGAGTACACGCAGCGACCAGTACACATGCTACATGTGATAACTGTAGCTTATCTGATAAAAGGGTAAATGCACTGGCCAGAAGTAAGGCTACACTGTAACACAATATGCCTTGGCCGTATAGATTTAACAAATTCTGAAATGTTACATAAGATATAATGGTACCAATGAGACCTATACCTGAGATACAACTTAGGGCAAAATGCATAGCATCAAGGGGGCCTGTTAGAAAAGTGTATGCTGCGATACTCTTCCGTTTGATTTCTTTAATGCATACTATAGCGGTGTCGTAGGCGGAAATAATAAATTCGTCATTGCGGAAGTACATGTTTCCATAAAATAAACCCGATTTGTTCATATAATATTCAGTTTTATTTAAAGCTACAACCCGTTTACATCGCAGTACAGGAACGTCTATTAAGCGTCCACAGAACAAAAGCAACTCAAACATGTCTCCATCATAGCTAAAGACAGACATTATCCTCGAAGTTATGAAATGTAAATTATCCTTCCGGTAAACGTCCGTATAATTTGAAATTGTACCAACATATTGAAATTCGACTGGACTACCCATAATCAATTGCGATGGGCTGTCACAAACTGCACTTGACTTATAACACATGCTCAACACTTCAATTTTATCAATCCTGCAGTGGATATGACCGCTCACGAAATTGTTCATGGCGCTCAAAACTTGACTAGTATTGGTTATATCAATATGTATAGCAACCCACATGTCCTCTTTATCCAAAGAGGCCTGGTGTTTAAAAACTTTTACATGTCCTTCTCTGTCAAAGTGTCCTACAACTTCATCCATGAAGCACTCCACAGATGACTTATCGCCTCGAAATATAATATAACAGGTCTCTCTTGTACATTTCCAGGACTCAACAACATGTTCCGTTATGTTTTGCACACTGCACCATTGTCCTTGTAACCTTGGATTACATGTAGTTGTTTTACATATTCCAGTGACTTCTTCAGCAATTTCGCCAAACGGGCATGTTATACCTAGAGATTCTTTTCCATGAAAACTGAATTGCCACATATCTTGAACTTCAAGGTTAACACCTGAATTACAATTTGATGTAAGATCTGTAATGTTGTATCCTTTGCACACTGCGCAATGTGGATTTATGAATTCAATTTCTTTCAATTGTTGATTTCCACATATCTTTCTTTGGAAAACATAATTGGAACAGTTGATGTTTGTAGAACTTCTATTTGTCATTTCCGAGCACTCATCCCGTTCAATACATTTCCGAAGCTGACTACCACGAGTTGTAAATGTCTCATTTAGAGATGAAACAACACCACGTAAACATAAATTGGCAGAATCAATATTTATGTCCCAAAAGGTAATGTTCGTAAGATTTCGATAATTGCATATGGCACAATAAATATTGCGATAATTTATACCATTTGTGTCATATACATGCATGTTAATATGATGATTAGTGCATTGAGAACGAATAAATTGTTGAGTCCAAGATGGCGGGCATTTGTTGACTAAGTAGACAACACTCATTGTCTCACAGTTATAAATGCTAAAACAGCTATACAAATTTGTCCGTATCATTGTGGATTCATCGGACTCAATAATATCAAGACTAGGACAAACCATCTGGTAATCAACACAGCAGTCTCCGAATTCCCAACATAAACTGTCACATTGGCATATGTTATCCAGTTCTACATGATTACATCGGCCACTACAACTTTCCGATGGGTTAATGTGGAACCTTACGTCCAAAATATCAATATCTGTAATAAGGAAAAAAGAGGGGGAAATGTAAACTAAAAATACATGCTCTGTTTGTACTGCTCTCTCCTGCTCATTAATTTATCATAGTACGCGTTCTATTGCTTCTTATGCTCCTTACTTGTGTTTTTAAACGTTTGGTGTGTCTTCGCTAAATCATTCATGTTAATTTGTTGCATACCATTCACATGTTGTACTTTTGACTTGACTGTTATAGTTTTAGGCATTCAAACAGACCCTATGTTAATTGGCAATGTTGGATTCTAAAATTCATTAATCGCAATTTTGTCGATATTTCCTGATTATATTATGTAATGGATGAAATAAAAATGTTTTCTAATAACACGTAAATGACGTGACAGAACTGTTAATGCATATATTTGTGTCACTTTTCATGTTTTTAGCAGAGCGTAAAATAACTCTGTATTTCATAAATTGTGCAATTGTAGACCTGTCATAATAGTGTTTACTTATTTTTAAG
>JAUMTS010084451.1:0-10514 GCA_032273385.1 Ophiopholis aculeata | reverse complement strand
ATATTAACACTTTTGACCATCTCCAAGTGCTAACTCCATTTCGGCAAAAATGTCAGTTGGGTCCTTTTGTCGTGGTAATATACCCCTATAAGGAGCATTTCTGACACATTTTGATGCATCTGTGCCTATTTCGACGCATTTTAAATCATTCCAATGCAAATTGATGCCTTTACTGACACATACACAGTTTATACCTGCAATAAGACACACATCTTTTTTTTTATGTTTCGATCAGAATTTTATTTCTTTCAAATGGAGGGACATCGTCAGCCTATTCATTTCAAGACAGTATAATATGTATGATCGATTTAACAGTAAAGTATTTTATAGGTAATAATACAATCATTTGTATAGTATAGTGTGAGAGAGAATAAATCCTTTCATTGAAAAATATCTAATAGTCGGTGTGATAATAGTTCTTTCAATCAATGTGTAAATATTGAACAATATTACTAGGTACACTGAATAATCAATGTATTTTGAATTAGAAAATAATATACGGTAATGTTCAGCTATATCTCTGTATTATTATTAAAGCATGGTAAAAATTCAACAAATATCTCAGAGTTAAGTGCCTACAAGACATATTGATAATATTGATATATGCTATATATATATATAGAGGTTTCAATGGATAAGAACTTTCTCAAAACACCCCTATATATTATATTAATTCAAATAAATACTTAGGGACTCGTCACTAGACAATGAAAAATCGGAAAAATTAAAATTTTGGGACCCCTTTTCAGCCCATAGTACGAGGGTGTTGACATCTATGGCCTCCAGAGCCGGGTCAATTTCCTCTACTTCGGCAGCCTCTGAAAAACAACTTAATGGACTCCCAGGTTCCATGATTATAGCTTCTTCCTGTGGTGTGTGTTTCATTATGTCCCATAACTTTAGCATAGGAATCTATGGATGAAAAGAGAAGGAAAAAAAAAGACAATATTTTATAATAGGCTTATTAAGATGGATAAAATACTAGCATGTATTTAAAACATTTAAAAATATCTCACCATTTGATTTAGCTTTCCGGATAGTACCGGGGTGGATGCTTGGACAGGCGAATCATGTATAAAGATGGGGCTTGCAACCTTTACTGGACTTGGTGTCATTTTATTCGGCTTTCCTACTAGTATTGGTATGGATGCTTGGACAGGCGAATCATGTATCATAATGGGGCTTACAACCTTTACTGGACTTGGGGTTGTTAAGTCGATGACTACGCTGGGCCCCTATATAATTAAAAGAGAAGGAGAAAAAAAACAACAACAACTTTATGATCTGTCTAATAAGATAGATAAACTATTAACGTGTATTTAAAGCATATAAAAAAAAAATCAAAAAAATCTCACCATTTGATTTAACTTTCCGGATAGTACCGGGGTGGATGCTTGGACGGGCGAAGCATGTATCAGGATTGGACTTGCATCCTTTGGTGGACTTGGTGTTTGTAATGCACATGGCCTCCTCATGTTATATAGTTTCTGAAATGTGAAATCATTATTTAGATATCTTTTAAAAGTTTAGTGAAAACAAGACAGATAAAACTAAGGGGTAATGTTGGGTAATTAATGTTATATATTTTAAACCTTATATTTGGAAAATCAAGTTCAAAAGATTGGCTTACCCCTGTTTTCCTTACAGGTTGAATGTGTGACAACTTTGGAGGACTATCATAAATGCTTGCGTGTGGAGGACTGGGTGTTTTTAACGCACAAGGTCTCTTCATACCATATACCTTCTGAAATGAGAAAGCATTATTTAAGAATCTTTTAAAAGTTTATTGTAATTTATTGTAAATAAGATAGACAAAACAAAGGTGTAATGATAGGTAATTAAAGTCATATATTAGGAAAATCTCTTCAAAAGACTATCTTACCCCCGTTTTCCTCACAGATGTAATCGGTGCCACCTCATGTTTCAGCATTGCTTTCTAGAAAGATAAAGATATAAATATTTGGTTTTTGTAAAGAGGGGTCATTGTTTTGTTATACGTATTCATTTATTTAAAATATATGTGTTAATATAAAGAGTATTTTATATAGGTATAAACTAAAACTAATACAGATAGCGTTACTATATGAAAATAAAGAGAAATATTATCTTACCTGCTCTGGAGTTCTGGCATCTCTAAAAGGGTGGATGTGACGCAAACGTTCGAGGTGTTCAATAGACCTGACCCTTATTTCTATCCGTTTATTCTTGGGCCCCAATAGATATGTATTAGTTTGGATGGTTCTGCAGTGGTATAGGGCAGCCATTTCAGTAATGTGTGAATAAATATATCGGCTTCTTAAAAATATCGCATGCGTTCGTTCTCAGAAGATATCTATCGATTATATTAGGTAAATTTAGACAATACATATATTTTTAGAGGGCGTAATTGTATATTTATTATAACAAAAAAACCTCAGAGGAGGTAGGAGGAGAAATAGATATTCATCTTCATTTATTTACGATAGTGTTTATGACAGGGTTAGTGACAGCGATGATGATAGAGTTATAGATATTAGTGACAACAATTATAACAGAGTTAATGACATTACATTAGAATATGAAATAATAGGTGATATTTTTCATAGCAGACGAGCATTGTGGGGGATTTACATAGTTTTTTATAAATGGGCGTGGTCAGTAAAAAAGTATTTAAACTCGGGCGCAAACAGGAATTCTTTATTTCTTTCGCTGACTGTCTCTACCTACGGACGTGAAGAAAACATAGTGGCCTTTTACTGTTAATAAAATCTCTACCCTTCGATATCATAAAACGTTGAGGATGTCTCAAAGTAACCCGTGTGAACCCTTACTGCGGGAAAATGGATCTAGATTCGTTATTTTCCCTATTCAATACAAAGAGGTATGGAAAATGTACAAGCGAGCCGAGGCTTCTTTTTGGACGGTGGCAGAAGTGGATCTCGCTAAAGATAAACCGCACTGGAAAAGTCTCAATGCGGGGGAGAAATATTTTATTTCGCACATTCTTGCCTTCTTCGCGGGAAGTGACGGTATAGTCGTCGTAAATTTAGCGACACGGTTTTGTAAGGACGTTCAAATTCCGGAAGCTCGGTTCTTTTATGGGTTTCAGATCATGATGGAAAAATTCACTCTGAAATGTATGGTTTACTGATCGACACCTACATCGACGACACGAGCGAAAAAAGACACTTGCTCAACGCCATAGAAACAATTCCCGCCGTTAAACGGAAAGCCGATTGGGCGTTGCGGTGGATCGACGATCCACACGCCTTTTTCGCAATGAGAATTATTGCTTTTGCCATGGTCGAAGGAATCTGCATTTCCGGATCATTTGCCGCGATATTCTGGTTGAAGAAAAGAGGTTTGAAGCCCGGTCTAACCTTTTCCAACGAACTCATTAGCCGCGACGAGGCGTTATATTGTGATTTCGCGTGTTTATTATTCTCTTACATTAAACAAAAACCGTCCGAAGACATCGTCTCTACAATCGTCCGTGAAGCGGTCGACATAGAACGTGAATTTATGACGGAAGCGTTAAAATGTTCTCTGATAGGAATGAATGGCAGCTCATGGCCCTGTACATCGAATTTGTCGCCGATTGTCTACTCGTGGAACTGGGTTACGCGAAACTTTACAACACGACCAACCCTTTTGATTTTATGGAAAATATTTCCCTCGAAGGCAAGACCAACTTTTTTGAAAAACGGGTGGGTGAATACCAAAAGACGGGGGTGTCATGGCGTCAGATAAAGAACAACGTTTCACGCTAGACGTTCAATTTTAACGACGCGAGCAAACGTCGACGACGACGATGATCGTTTCCGATGACGGAATCAATAAATAGCGCGATTAGCATAGATTTTCTTCATTCTTCGACCAACCACTGTAGGATAAACATGGCTCACCAAAAAACTCAAACCCCTGCAGTAATAGAAACTGATGTGAACGGTAATAAGGATGCTTGGGGAGAGGCCCAAGAGGATGACCGATCCTATTACAACGATTAACTGGTCAAGATGGCCTCGGAATAAGAAGATAAAGATAAAAACGAGTCGAGTAGAGAGGGTTTAGGAACTTGAAGATATCAAATCTTGGAGACGTCGACAAAATGCATCGATGTCTTTGAAAAAACCGCATCCCATGGAACAACGACCTGTTAAACACGACCCACATCCAACGGCTCAAGAAACGTTGCGCATACCTCTTCGCGCGAACCGTCACGTCGTCGTTCAATTATTCAGAGGCCAAGTTTACATGAACATCCGGGAATTTTATCGACACGATGTCACTGGTAAATGGATGGTTGGGAAAGAAGGGATCAACATGACCTTGGAAGATTGGAACGGTCTGATGAACGTCGAGTCCAAAATCGACGAAGCTGCTCAAGCACTCGACCGAACCATAACGGATAGAAAGGATTAACGTCAATAATAATAATACGTAACGATAGTTCAATAACATTTTAAAACGATAATAATGTGTCTTTTTGTGTTTCTTTTATTATATTCCTTACTGCAAACTAACAATCAAACTAGTTTTCTTAAATGTTTTACTCTAAACTACTCATTTAAGGTTCTCTTTAAAGGGGCGGGCGATCTGATCGACCAGATACTCAAAATCGATCGTTTCGAAATTGGCATCGTACGCATCGTTGACGAATCGGTTGACCCATATATCGTTGACGTCGGGATCTTTGTGGAAAATGTTAACGATCTCGTCCATATCGTAGACGCGACATCGATGATGAAGGAAAAAGAGACAAAACTGTCCGCATACCGTGCTGAAATAGCCTTGTAACTTTTTGGAGTTGTGTTACCAGTGCTCGACGTTTCGTAAAAGAAAGGTTTCAAACTCTTTTGCCAGATGCTCAGGACGGTGACCTTAAGAATCGAAAACTTCACCGTAATGTTCGTTTTCCAGGTAAAAAGCAACCCAGTGTCGTCCTGGTCCCCGGCTGGTATCCGTATTGACGATGAAAGAAGCGGGAAAGTCTTTTAAAATCATCTTGGGTAATTTGCCCCTGGGTAAGACGCCTCCAAACGTTGGGTGGATAAAGTCGTCCGACTTGACGCTACCGAGCAGCTCCTTCGTATTCATGTTAATGTTCAAAGTCTAGAACAATGTGGCGGGATTTGGTAATTTCCAGCATGGAATCCCACTCTCCGTAAACGACCAGATTGACCGTGCTGGGTAGGGCGACTTGAAACTGTAGCTCGAGGCGTACGGAACCGTTACGTATCAGATTCAGATGAGCTTCGTCGGAAGCATCGGGCGATAGGTCAAAAGCGAACAAGGTGTATCCCGCGGCGAAATCTTCTCGATCGATACGTATACCCTGGTCCTTGTGCAGGTTGTTTGTGCCTTGAAAGAGCGTCTGGTAGGCCATTATATGCCCGCTATGACCAGTGTCGAATCTGGGTCTCAATTGTTTCCAAGGCAGGGTATCTCCGTTGCTTTGCAGGGCGGCATAGTTAAGGTCAACATTTTTTAAAAGTTTCAACTGATTCCTCGCGTAAGCTCCGTTGTACTCTGTGTTATTAACCAAACCGAAGACGATGGGTCTTGGTATTTGTCCGGTAAACAAATTATCCATAGGATAGATTACCTTGAGAAATGAAGAAAATATTCACATTCACGCGTCCAATGGGGTTTTTGGCCGTCACTCCCAAGATGCGTACCTTGTAATCCGGTATTTGCGCTACTGGTTGAAAACTAGGCATCAGGAAAACTTTTTCCTGCTCCTGTGAAATTTATTCTTGAGATCGACCCCGCTCAGTAAAAACTTCTTTAGACAGACAATTTCGGCGTGCATCATACCATTTCTTCAGACCGTGTTTAGCATTCGCGTGGTACAGGGTAGGGTCCATGGTACCCATTTTGCCGGGAGTATCCTTTATATAGGATAGTCCGGCAGTCAGGTGTGAGGTATTTGCGTCGAAGCCGTAGGTGAGCAGCTTTTTAATCATGGCGCAATGTGCGTGCGTATTCGAGGCGGTGCTTTAAACCATACGATTGTTAAGATGCACGTCGACCTGATTAAACATGGAATGCAAGAACTAGTTCACGGGTCTCGATCCAATGAACATCTTGGGAATGATCATTCCCGTCGGGAAGGGTGATTTTAACTCTAAAGTGGAGTTGTGTTTGCACCAGATCCCGGTCACCGTCGGGTGTAAATGCCAAGGGTCCATCGGCCGTCACGGCATTCAGGGGTTTATACTCGACAAATTGACGTTCTGGGTAAGCGGTACAATAAACAAATCGGTCTCCGATTTGGAACAAGGAAAATATTGGTTGTGAATGAGAGCCATTGCGTGTGATTAAGCGTCGAAGATATCCGGAGGTCTTTTTGTTCGCTTGGTCCGAGAGTAAATGGTCAATCTCGACGGGGCCTTCCAACCGGTTCGAAGCGATTTTACCGAGTGCTTGAGCCCCTTTTCGGAGGGAAGGAAAGGAAAGGCCGCTCTGAATATCCCGGATAGAACGCTACCTATAATGGACCTCCTCTGCATCCCGGAGCCTTTCAATACGGGAAAACCAACCTACCCACTCGGATTTATTCAACCCGGTCAAAAAACGAGAGAGTCTCAGACGTCTCTACAGGGGGATGATCGGTGAAAAAGAAAAGCGGTGTCTTTCTTCCCCGAGACGGAGTTTCGGAGCTTTCGTCGGGACCAGCACTTCCAGAGTATTGGTAAAGGCCAACGCTTCATTAAATGCTCAAATATCCCGTAGGATACCCTTTTCTAAACTGCATCGAATCGTAAACGAGGCCGATCAGATTGGATCCTCGAATCTTTTTCCCCGTAACTATTTTCCCCGTCCGACGACTATTCGAAAACGTCTTTAAACCGGCTACAGTTCAGGTGATCAAATATATTTTTGGCTTGACTTGAGAGATTTAAGTACAGCCTCGAAAAGTTCCCGCTCCAGAATATCATTGGAAGCCGGAGGTTGCGGTTGCTTCGGTACAGGGTCTTCTTCGATGGGTTCGTCCATCATTCGCCTGACGTTTTGCCTTCGGTTTTTCAGGGTAAAATTCAAAAGCTTGTTTCCCCCTCTCTGGTTATCCATGCGTTTATCGCATAAGTATCGCTGTAAGGTTTGATCGGGAGAGCTGGATCTTTAGAAGGTGGAAAGATCGGCGCGATCCAAATGTCTCATCTCGCTATCTATCGCGATCCTTTACGACGGCTTTTAATCTTATCCAGTTCGCGCGGATCGATAAGGACCATTGTCTTGGCGTGTTGCAGAGTGGACCAAAAGGTTAACCAACGTTTCAGAACGGATATCAGGAGAGTTCCGCCTCTCTGAGAACGAATTGCCTCCTTCTTCTTGCGCGATACCTTTTCATCGGTTAAATTTCTCAGACGTTTCTTGTGAGACGCCAGAAACGTGTTAGCGTAGTTTTTTTCCGCATCCGCCGGGCACAAACGTGGCTATAATTATGTGACCGTCCACGACGAATCTTTTGTGAAATCGCCAGGACCAATTCATACATAGGCCTATAGGTAAATACACTGTATGATATTCATATATAGGAAACAAAGACTATTCAATTCGATTATTGATTTTTTAAATTCCTAAATACCAATCAATTAACACATGTTATGTGTTATTTTTTAGGAGTAGTGTAGTTTAATGGTTAGGGCATTTGCTTTCAGTGCGAGAGGTCCCGGGTTCGATTCCCGGTAGGGTCGCCTGTTTGGGAAATAGTTTGGAGTTTCTTTCATAGATGTAATCAATGTTTTCATCAGTAATCACGCTACTCCTCGGGCAATGCGGGTTGGTATAGTGCTCATATACCTGCCGTTCACCAATGTAGTAGTTGTATGTGAACTTGGTTGCCTTGGTAGGTTTTCTCACGATCCGGGAACTCAGGTTTCCTCCTACACCCTAAAAATCGGACTTCTTCCCAACAATCTGTTTCTAGCTACTATTTGGTGTTCAGAGGGCCTTCAAGGAAAGCAGTGCTCGTTTACCGATGAGGCTACCCTCTTTTAATATGTCTTATTTATCTATTTATTTTAAAACCTATTTTATGCAGATTTTATCTAAATGTTGAAAATTGCAATTTCACAATCGGTTCGTCGTGGACGGTCACATAAATGATTCCCGTCTTTAGGATCGATTTCATCCGTTAGCTGGCCTAGGTAGTCAACCGCGTACCTGTTAAGGATCTCACTCTCAAGGGGGACTGAGGAACACGACGCTATCTGTATGAGTGTAAAACGGGAAAAATAAATACATAAATAGAATTGTAAAACAAACTAATATTTAAAAATAATAATAATAATAATTTGAACAGCAATAACAGAATTAAAAATTTACAAAAAAATCATAAATAACAATTGAGTTGAAACATTTTTAATTATCAAGATAAACGACTGAGCCGTATCTTGGTACATGGCGCGATATATATTTTTCCCGAATTTTATACAATTTGAGTGTGGCGTGGCAGGTCGTGAAGGCCGCGATGACGGCGTAGGTTTTAGGGTTTAGTTTAACAAAAGCTTCGACTCCTCTTCCTTGTAGGTTACTTCGACGACTTTTTCGTTGATAAGTTGAATATTATCGACTGTAACGGCATCGTGGTCAACAATTTGTACACTTGGCGTGATCGTCGATGATTTTGGTCTTACCCAGGTTGGATCTTTGAGCAAATTTATCTCACATGCTGTTTAAACACAGATTAGTCAGGGATCTAATGTCAGGATTCTTCTCGATGTTATTGGGATCCAACCGTATCCCTTCGTTGTCGTAATAGGCGTCGCGACGTCGATGTATAGCGTTGCTCGTTTTCGGTGGTTACGAACCAGTCGGGATAGCCGCTAATTTATTGTTTTAACTGTAGGAACAGGTCCGACTAGGCTCGGTAAATAAACCCCACGTCTCGGTCTCCTAAAGCCTGGACCTGCGATAACCTGCGACAACCTGCGACAACCTGCGATTAGTTCAGTTGTACGACCAGATTGGATCGTAGAGAGATCGTATGTAGCAGTCAAGTTTGAACAATGGACAACAATGGAGAACAGATCGTCTGATCAGCCCCACTGGTGGCACGACAACCTCCGACTATGCTGCGACTGACTAAAATTACCAGTCGCAGGTAGATCGTAACCTATAATTGTAAGTGGTCGTATCTCTCAGTGGGACTGCGGCTTTATCAGTTATCAGAGTCAGGCTCCTAATCCACTAGTTTGTTTTACGGTCTCGTTTGGTGAACTCGAGCATGCTTTTTTCCATACTATATATATTAAGTTGAGCAACTTTTAATTTCTGCTCCATTTTCTTGAGTCATAGACCAAGTCTCTGAACCATAGGTCATAGCTGGTAGGACACATTGGTTGAAAACCTTCCGTTTAAAACATAGTGGCATATTACTCTGCATCATTTCGCCTAACTTTCCAAAGGCACCCCATCCTGATCGTTTCCTTCTTCAAAGTGGTTGTGGTTCATTCTGACCAGCTGACCCAAGTATAGATACTCATCTACTTCTTCTATTGCTATTGCTTGTATGTAGATTTGCTTCTTGGTGGTATGAAAGGAAAACGAAGCGAAGCTGCTCTCTACTCTCTTAATGTAAAAGAGTGAAAACTTCACTCTTGCTTGCAAAAAAGTGGATCTTGAGCCACTCTGTTAAAAGAGTGGAAAAATTCACTCTGTTGATTCACTCTCAACAGAGTGAAATTTCCCTCTTTTCGAAGCTTTTCGAGTGAAATCTCAACCAAGTTCACTCGAAAAGAATGCAATTTCCTCTTTTCGAGTGAAACGTAAGTCGCTTCAAGCTAGAGTGAAGTTTTCACTCTTTTACATTAAGAGAGTAAGGATATCGTGTCGGTGTCTGCCTGATACTTACAAAAAATAAACGTCACATGTTGATAACATTATTTGGCACAATGTTTGACAAACATTATACATATAAATTCATCAGAAACGATTATTCAAACATTTGGACAATGTGACATAAGGATATCGTGGCACTGTCTGCTTACAATGTTTTAAAACATTTTCAACATCACATTTTAATAACATTGGCACAATGCCTGACAAACATTATAAAAACAATATTATTTGAACATTTGTACAATGTAAAATAAGGATATCGTGTCAATATTTGCTTACAATGTTTTTAAAAAAAATTCAATATTGGATTTTCATAACATTTCCCCAGTGTTTTGAAAACATTACAAAAACAATATCATCAGAACTGAATTCAGTAACATCTCTTGGACATTTACAGTAGCTTACTTAGATAACAGTAAATGTTCAAAAAAATGTTTGTGAAATAATTTCTTACGATATTATTTAGAAATGTGTGACACACATTCTCTAAATGTTTGAGGAAAAGTTATCAATTATTAGGCAAAGTCTTTAGAAAATCATTGTATGCAACATTTTAATAAATATTTTAATCCTGTTTGGCGCAACTGCTGAATGTAATGCCCAGGTAGACACGGGTGCGAGTCTTGTATCAAGTCTTGATTTATTCCGTAACATGACGCTGAGTAGTGCAGTCTTATTTAAAGACTAGT